>JYFJ02004076.1:0-34981 GCA_000934665.2 Catajapyx aquilonaris
ATAGGGTTGCTTCAAGACAAGGATAAAGTGGCCAAAACAATTTGAGCCCCATAGTACAGGGTTCTTGATTGATAATTATGTACACAAATTGTGAATTATAATAATTTCATGACATACGGTATATTTTGTTGAATTGAAGATTCAATTCGGCTTTTTAAATATCCATAAGCCAATATTAAGAAAAGTTTTTAAAACAAAATATGACGACCTCCTAGGCAATAATAAAATTGCCTAACCTTTCATATACCTAATTGGTACATAGGCTATTTCCAATATTTGAACATATCAGGGCACTGTAGTACACTGTGTGCGGAGCATTATTCTGCAGTAACTTTGTTGCGCAATGTGCGTCACTTTGACTTGAAGTTACTGTAGGAGAGTTACATAACTTATACCGTAAATAATTTAATGATGACACTATCCTTAATATTCTACACAATATTATAGAAAATAATAATCTTACTAGTGTGTCAGTATCCTGTCAGAAGGCAGCATGAAACAAAGTGCATAAATTAAAGCATAAGAATGTGTTGTTCGTATTTTTCCTATTTTCATTGACTTCTGTGTATACGATACTGGTTTATTCATTGATAAAAATAGTCAAGCCAATTTTTCCTTATGTTCATAGGACTTGGCTATGGGTTCGCCTTTTATAATACTATACAAGTAAGTGGTATATTTAAAGGATTTATTGCTCTGGTTTCCTCCTTTGCAATTGTGGAAAATGTCTGTCGAAGAATTGCAAGTTTCTGAAAGGACGGCCTGAAAATGGATCTTTCAAATATTCAACTACATAATAAATGCAAAGTGTTGGAAGGCTGCATATCAACAGAATTATCAGTAAGCTTTAGTTACTCTGTTTGCATTATTTTTACATCAGCCTTGTTATTTGAAATGCATATAGGTCTTACTACTTTCAAAAATATGGGTCCGGTGCTTCAACATGTATACTTAAAAATTATGGAGATTCCATATCTGTCTCACAGAGCATGATTTTTCAGTGCTTATAGGATTTTCCATGAAAGTAATAAAGTGAAGGAGGCAAAAAAAACTTATTACCGTCAAAATTACATGGGCAACCATCCTCACCTTTACAGTCACAAGCAGTCACAAGCAGTTGTGTGCACCGTTTGGTCTATTCGATACGTGGGTGTCCAAGATGAAGCTGCTGGTGTGCATCGGCGTGCATCTGTCGCTCGCCTGCATCGTTGCAGAGTTGATCATACGTCAAAATGATGACAATCACATGTCCCTGGTGACCTCCCTCATTGCCAGAATCCACCGTGAGAGAAACGACTGTCTGTTGGTACTTGGTCACGATTACGAGGTCATCCCGGATGCCATCAACAACCTGGTCAGGAACATTGCCAGCGGAGGAGGACTGGTTACTCCTGTCCGTTGGTCCGAGTCTACGATACTTCCATCGCCCAACCCAAACCGTGACGGCAACTTTGAGTACTGGTTCTCATGGATGGAGAGGCCCACTGCCCAATGGCTGACCAACTGCGGCTTCTTCGTGATGATCTACCACAAAGGTCACTTCCAGCAGGTCATGCGGTACATGGCCAGTCTGGTCAGGACTAACCCCAGGATAGACCGATACTTGTACTACAGCCCCGACTCGGACATCTCTCAGGATATGCTGAACATGGACTATCGATTCCTGTTCCAAGTGGGACTGGTCCAAGAGGATCCGGGCACCATCAGCATTGTCAACAACTGTCATTTCTGCAACAAAGGATACGCTAAGATTGTCCAAAGGGGCAAGTACACCAGCAAATGGGGACTGAGTCCGAATGACCTGGAGATTTTCCCTGATTACTCCAACAGTGTGAACGGACAGTACGTCAACATCACATTCGCTGTTGGGTCGACCAAAGCAGACATTGATTACTTTCTGGAGAACGACATGCCCGTGTTTCCGTACCTAAAAGGGTTCCACATGGCTGCTGAACACTTCAACTTCGACTTCCACATCGAGTCTCCTGTGGAAGAAGCTGGGATCGAAGCGGTGTTGCCAGATGGGAACTGGACTGGTCTGATCGGACCTTTGCAGAGAAGAGAGTCGGAATTGGGGGCAGCTTTGTGCACCAGTGATGTCATGGCTGTCATTGACTTGGCCACTTGTTTCTACCCAACGACAATCACTCTTGCTACCAGGATGCCTCGACCTTTGTACACCTGGGGAGCCATAGCCAAGCCTTTCACGCCCGACATGTGGGGAGCAATATTGGCAACAGCAACAGTGGTTAGCTGTTTCTTCTACTTTCTCCTAAAAGTAGAGTACATCATTGGAAGTCCTTTTCCTGTAGAAGCAACCCCACCAACTCACCTCTCCTTGTACTCTCTCCGGTTCTCATTCTCCGCCCTGATTGAAGAAAACCCAAACCTTGTCCCAACAGTCGACTCGCTGAAAGTTTTGCTGTGCTTTTACTGGCTGTTTTGTGACCTGATTATCCTGGCTTACGAGGCCATGTACTTCGGATTCATGGTCTCTCCAGCACTGGAGCCTCTGCCCAAGAGCCTGAAGGAGATGGTGGACTGGCCCAACTGGAAGTGGGACACCATGGACTATGTGACGGACTCGGCCAACATGCTGACGGAGTTTTCAGAGGAAGAGCACATCAAGAAGTTGAGGGCAGGGATGCAAGGAGGCAGCGACATGACCGGATGCATGGTGAGGACGATTGAGGAGGACTTCAGCTGCCTGGCCTTCGATCAGATCCTGGACGCCTTGTCCTGGCAGTTTGTGGACTTGGAAGGAAATCGTCCTGTCCAAACAGTGCCAGACCCTGAGTTGTGGATCATTGCTGGATTCTCGACCCCCAAGTATTCAATTATGTTTCACGCAATCAAGCGTTTCGAGTTGTCTCACGTAAAGTCAAACATGTACGGCCAGTTCACAAAAGAATTTGCACATTTAATTTCTCTGATTGCCCTGAAAGATGCGAGGGAGAAGAATCTGTCCTACACTCCGTCCATGGCCCTCAACATCAGTCAGTTGAAGGCTCCGTTTGCCATTCTGGGAACCTTCATCACCATTGCTTTCTTCGTCTTCACAGGAGAGGTCATTAAATTCCGTGTGGACAAAAAGAAGAAATAGAACATGTGTAATGCAACAGGCGCATTGTTTCAATCTATTAGGGCAGGCAATAAGTAGCATATGGTAAACACTAAAATATATGCACATCGAATAATTTTATTTTCACATTCAACAGTCATTTGAATTATTGTGAGAACCGCATGGATGCTTTTACACTAAAATGAGACACCCTAAGTATCGAAGAATAGTAGAGGCATGCTAATAATAGTAATCTATGCTAATGCACTGTACGGTTCAGTTACTGTTTAATTAATTGCAATAAATCGTCATATCGTAACTTCAAATCATAGTCACGTCTATTCCTTCCAAACTTGTAATTTCCGTTTGAAAAATGAAATTTATGCCAGGAAATTGATGTAATGCATTACATATAACGTACACTAATTGTACGTGGACACTGATATTTTACTTATTCAGCTAGTACTGTATAGCGATATCTAGATACGGCATGTGGTGTTAATTAGGAAATAGTTTAGTCGTAAAGTAGTGTCGTGGTTCATTACAATGATTGTATAGTACATTTTGCACACAAATTGCACCAGCACCCAACGAGGTAGCATTATGTGAAGGAAACCTCCTGTCCTATAAATGAAACATGCTGAAATATTGTAGTGAATTAGCCAAAGAAAAATAAAATCGTTTAAACATCCCCAGAAACATACGATTTGTAGCAACCCATGAGAGTTATGGTGATTGTTGTATGTAGTGATGATGTTGCTTGAAACGTATCATAAACGAATATCATCATCACCACCACCATCACGACATTTTCCCTATAAGGGGTAGTCAGCTATGTAATGGACGCCATTGCACCTGGCCACACCAGGGAGAAATTGGGACGAAGATGAGCAGCCTAGCAGACAAACCAGGTAATAGCCTGCTACATATTCAGCTCGTTACGCAATACGTCAAAGGGCAGAGAAATGTTGACGGTCACAAGAAGAGTCGATAGAGGTGATCAATGCCATTGTGTCCAGAAGGGAGTGTGTGGTCAGGGTGGAGACAGGTCAAAGTCAGGGAGCGGCCTCTCCGCACAAGAAATCCATAACCAGATAATAATTTATGACAGTGCTTCCCAATTGTTTTAGTTGGCGACCCCATAAAATTGTCTCGTAATGTAATGGGCTTGCTTGCAGTGTCATTACTACCTTTGGGTGCAACCATGATTTTGGTAGATGATTATAATAATTAGAATGTGATGATTAAGAGTTATTGCGAACCATTTGATGGTGATTATGCTCCAGACTGGTGAGTAGTGTAGAAGAATTTGAATATGATGCAAGTGCAGGGGGTGCAACAGTTACTCTGCTTCCTTGAATTGCGCCAGGACTATGACGTATGTGGTCATGCACCAGCCAACTGCTGTGAAGGAGACATGAACTGTGATTACACCTTTGTGTTAATCAGCTCTGTAGACTTACGGCTGTCAATAGGCCCCTGTTGACAGCAAAGTAATTGGCTGCGGATATCTCCAAGGGAGGACCGGTCAGCTTTTGTATGAAAACTTCCATCTGAAACACACAGTTGTGCATTTCAGAAATGAAGGATTAAATGTGTAGGTGCATCACTCACATGTGCCTTGATGCTTGGATTGGTGGCCAGAGGACAAGAGTGGATGAGGTGAGGCAATGCCCTTGTGCTCTGAAAACATCAAAAAGAGTCATTATTATTATTATTATCGCACCAATGGACACCAATGGAAGATACATTACCTGCTGAGGTATGCGTCCTAAGATGATGGTGAAGGTAACGACTGATGAGACTATTATCCCAATAATCACTATTAATATTATTGGGTCAACTATACTTTGGTATGTAATAACACTAAAAAGAAGCAAGTAAAACATATAGCCTGTAATCCACGCGACATATATGAGGAAGATGGCCATGATGAGTGGTCCGTAAGTGCTGCCCATGTCATCCACTATCAGGCAAAGGTCGCACAGCAGGTCGCTGGCAGACATTAACTTCTCAACCAGCTTGTTACCACTAGGTGCGTTTCGTTGTGTAGTGCATACATGTATTACTTCCTCATTGAAATCATCCAGCTTCAACGCGATGACTGTAGCCAAAAAAGTCACTTGCACTGGGATCAAGTGAAGCAGAAAAAGAGAGTGCCACACAATGATTATGTCAACCATGTTGTAAGATTGAAACACTAGTCCACTTTTAAGATAGGCAAAAATCATGTATGAGACTTCAGCTGACGGCAGCAAGAAGCAAGCAGCCATCAGCAGTGCGGAATATTTTCGAAGTTTCCTCTCGTGGAGACGCAGGTTTAGTCCAGAAAAACGGTCCATTATTTTCGAAATCTGAGTGACTCTGGTTTGGCAGAAAATGTAGTGAAGCCATGGAGCACCCTCTGCTATTCCATTAAGAGTTAATACTGAGATCCAACTTGTTGTACTCGTGTAATTGCTCCTGTACCAACCGGGTAATGTCATCCAAGTTACCTTTGCAGAATATGCAGCCAAAAGAATGAAGTGCACCATTGCAGGCCACCGTTGGTACCACTTCCAACTCTGCTCTTTCCTGGGCCAAGGACAAGGAGCGATTCCTCCAAAGGTGGCCAAGATGGACAGTGGTCTGAACGAAGTCCAAAACGCGTCTCTCTGCTCATCACTTTCTTTTGGTTTCTTCTTCTCTTCCACATGAAACACTGGTGGTGTTCGACGTAACGTGAGGAATACGCGATTTGATCTCTTCATTTTTCTGCAACAAGCGGTAAATACTCTGCACCTCTTTGAACCTTCACCACGGCAGCCAAGTGTACCATCACCCCCGACCACGACGTAAACAGTCTGACCCTTTGCTGGCGACTCGTCTGAACGTGTCCAAACTATCTTAGAAATTGTGCCCCGGAGAGCCCATAAATATCACAGCATCCGAGTTAAGCCAAAGGGTGACAGTGAAAAGGAGAGTCGATGGAGGTGATCAATGACATTGTGTCCAGAAGGGAATGTTTGGGTAAGGTGGAGACAGGTCAGGTCAAAGTCGGGGAGCGGCCCCTCTCCACCCATAAATCCATAACCAGGCTATAATCTGTCACATTCATGTGGCTTTATCAGGGCTTTATGGTACAGCCAAACCTAATCATTATTGCGGGCAATGGTGGTCATAAATATGCGCAGAAAAATTTGAATAATCTGCAAGTGCATGAGGTACAACGGCTATTCTGCTCCTTTGAACTGCGCCAGGACTATGACGTATGTGGTCACTGCTGCAGCCAACTGTGAAGGAGACGTGAAGAGTGATTAGCTACACTTCCACATAAGTTTATCAAAATTAATATGCTCTGCATAGTTACGGCTGTCAATAGGCCTCGGTTGACTGCAAAGTAATTGGCTGCAGATATCTCGATGGGAGGACCGGTCAGCTTTTGTATGAATACTTCCATCTGAAACATACAGTTGTGCATTTCAGAAATGAAGGTTTAAATGTGCAGGTGCATCACTCACGTGTGCCTTGATGATTGGATTGGTGGCCCGAGGACAGGAGTGGATGAGGTGACGCAATGCCCTAGTGCTCTGAAAACATCAAAATAGTAATTATTATCACAGTCAATGGCTCTCAATAGAAGAGAGATGTCCCGGTACTAATTACTTGCTGAGGTATGCGTCCCAAGATGATGGTGAAGGTAACGACTGATGAGACGATTATCCCAAAAGCCACTACTAATATTATTGTGCCAACTATACTTTGGGATGGTTCGAGAAGGAAGTGAAACACATAGCCGGTGATCCACACGACAAATATGAGATAGGTGGCCATGATGGATGCTCCGTAAGTGCTGCTCATGTCATCCACTATCAGGCAAAGGTCGTTCAACATGTCGCTGGCAGATATTAACTTCTCAACCAGCTTGTTACCATTAGGCGCATTTCGTTGTGTAGTGCAGACATGTATTACTTCCTCATTGAAATCATCCAGCTTCAATGCGATGGCTGTAGCCAAAAAAGTCACTTGCGCGGGGATCAAGTGAAGCAGAAAGAAAGTGTCCCACAAAATGATTATGTCAAACATCTTGTCATATTGAAGCAGTTTTCCCCTTCGAAAGTAGGCAAATAGCTGGTAAGAGACTTCAGCTAACGGCAGAAATAAGCAAGCAAACACTAGGAGTGCGGAATACTTTCGCAGTTTCCTCTCGTGGAGACGCAGGTTTTGTGCAGAAAAAAGATGTACTAGTTTCGAAATCTGAATGACTCTGGTTTGGCAGAAAATGTAGTGCAGCCATGGACCACCCACTGTTACTCCATTAAGAGTTAAACTTGTCAACCAACTCGTTGTACTCGTGTAATAGCTCCTGTACCAACTGGGGAATGGCATCCAAATTACCCTTGAAGAATATGCAGCCAAAAGAATGAAGTGCACCAATGCAGGCCACCGTTGGTACCACTTCCAACTCTGCTCTTTCCTGGGCCAAGGACAAGGAGCGATTCCTCCAAAGGTGGCCAAGATGGACAGTGGTCTGAACGAAATCCAAAACGCGTCTCTCTGCTCATCACTTTCTTTTGGTTCCTTCTTCTCTTCCACATGAAACACTGGTGGTGTTCGACGTAACGTGAGGAATACGCGATTTGATCTCTTCATTTTTCTGCAACAAGCGGTAAATACTCTGACCCTCTTTGAACCTTCACCAGGGCAGCCAATTGTACCATCACCCCCGACCACGACTTAAACTGTCTGATCCTTTGCTGGCGACTCGTCTGAACGTGTCCAAACTGTTTTAGAAATTGTGCCACGGAGAGCCCATTAATATAACATCCGAGAAGCCGAAGGGTGACACTGAAAAGGAGAGTCGATGGCGGTGATCAATGCCATTGTGTCCAGAAGGGAGTGTTTGGTTAAGGTGGAGACATATCTATCTGTCAACTTCATGTGGCTCTAGGTCTAGGGTACATCCAAATTTATTCATTATTGTGGACAATGGTGGTCATAAATTTGCGTAGAAAAACACTTAAGCGGAGACAGTGTTACGTGGCAGTTTCACTATTGGCACAGTTGAAAGGTGATTATGTTTCAGACGTAGTGACATGTGAAAACAAAATCTGCATACGCAGGCGGTGCAACAGTCATTCTGCTCCCTTGAACTGTGCCAGCACTATCACGTATGTCGTCACTGCTCCAGGGGTCATTCCAGGACAGGACGCCCCTAGGACAACACCCTCCATTTTTTGATTTTGATGAAATGCTGCATGCAAGTCCCAAAATGGACGAGTAAGTAAATACCCAATTTTCAGACACTTAGGTTCAATAGGCCAAGAGTTATGCCATGGTCAAAATTGAAGAAAATCCGAAACATGTACTCAAAAATCGCACCATATCTCAGTAAGTACTTACTCTACCGCGACTTTTCGCATATCGATAGATTTGCAATAGTGTGGAGGAGACGATGGATGCATCAAAAGAATTTTTCAGTGCAGGAAAAGCGTCATTTTCGCGAGGTCAAGTTTTGTGACCTTTGACCTTGACCATGTCCTCCGGTCGAAATGCTTGAGAATAAACACACTGATACCCACACATCTGTTGTATTCACCTGTATAAGTTTAATTTTAGTACGAAAATGTCTTCTGGGCGAAAAAAAATCCAGACTGCTACCGTGTCATTGAAATCTTCAATGGCGGTAAGGTCGAGATTGCATGCCGAGTCTCTTGCAATCTCGACCTTATTGATTAGCGGATGGGTATTTTTTTCTTGAGACCGACGAGTATTACGCCTACCAACTCCGGGGCTACGCCGTCATGTTACCTGGGACACAATTTTGCAGTTTACAATCATGTGTCTGCATTTAACCTCCTGAAGCCCAGATTTGTTTTAAAAAATTTTTTTAAATTTTAATTTTTAATTTTTTTAAAAAAAATTTACAATAATTTAAAAACCCAATGGCTAAAGGGCTGTACGCGGGGCGTCAGGAGGTTAAATCAAATCAGGAAATTTTTATGAGGGCCATCCCCTAATCACCATCCACTAATCAATAAGGTCGAGATTGCAGGAGACTCGGCATGCAATCTCGACCTTACCGCCATTGAAGATTTCAATGACACGGTAGCAGTCTGGATTTTTTTTCGCCCAGAAGACATTTTCGTACTAAAATTAAACTTATACAGGTGAATGCAACAGATGTGTGGGTATCAGTGTGCTTATTCTCAGGCATTTCGACCGGAGGACATGGTCAAGGTCAAAGGTCACAAAACTTGACCTCGCGAAAATGACGATTTTCCTGCACTGAAAAATTCTTTTGATGCATCCATCGTCTCCTCCACACTATTGCAAATCTATTGATATGCGAAAAGTCGCGGTAGAGTAAGTACTTACAGAGATACGGTGCGATTTTTGAGTCCATGTTTCGGATTTTCTTCAATTTTGACCATGGCATAACTCTTGGCCTATTGAACGTAAGTGTCTGAAAATTGGGTATTTACCTACTCGTCCATTTTGGGACCTGCATGCAGCATTTCATCAAAATCAAAAAATGGAGGGTGTTATTCTAAGAAAAAAGGGGGCGTCCTGTCCTGGAATGACCCCCAGCCAACTGTGAAGGAGACAATAACAGTCATTAGCTGCACATTTTTATCAAATCCGCCCTGTACATGACTTACCGCTGTCAATAGGCCCCGGTTGACAGAAAAGTAATTGGCTGCTGATATCTCGATGGGAGGACCGGTCAGCTTCTGAACCAGTACTTCCATCTGAAACATACAGTGGTACGCTTCAGGAAATGCAGATTGAATGGGGGAAGAGTTGAGGTGCATCACTCACATGTGCCTTGATGCTTGGATTGATGTCCCGAGGACAGGAGTGGATGAGGTGTGGCAATGCCCTCGTGCTCTGAAAACATCAAAAAGAAGCGGATTATAGTCCCAGCAAATGACACTCACTGTCAGTGGAAGATATACACCATACCTGCTGCGGTATGCGTCCCAATATGATGGTGAATGTAACGAGTGATGACACCATTACCGCAATAACGAATATTTCAATTATTGGGTCAATTATACTTTGGTGGGCGTTCACAAGCATGTAAAAGACAAATTCGGTAATACGGATGACATATATCAAGAAGGTGGCCATGATGGATGCTCCGTAAGTGCTGCCCATGTCCTCTACTATCAGGCAAAGGTCGTACAAGAGATCGCTGGCAGACATTTAACTTCTCAATCAACTCTTCATCATTGTTGTGATCCTCCCTGGGACCGGTGCTTTGGGCTGTACAGACATGGATTACTTCCTCGTTGAAATCATCTAGCTTCAGTCGAAGGACTGTAGCCAAAAAAGTCACTTGCACGGGGATCAATTGTATCAGAAAGAAGGAATGCGCAACAATGATGGTCTGAAACATGTTGTGAGACTCAATCTGTTGTCCACCTCGAATTAGCAAAAATATCACGTATGTTTGTTCAGCTAACGGCAGCAAGAAGCAAGCAGACGCCAGAAGTGCGGACCATTTTCGCAGTTTCTTCTGGTGGCGACTAATGTTCAGTGCGGAAAAGCGGTGCATCAGTTTCGAAATCCGAGTAATTCTGGTTTGGCAGAAAATGTAGTGAAGCCACGGACCAACCACAGCTACTGCAAAGAAAGTTATGATTGTCGCCCAAGAGGTTGTGCTCGTGCCATTGTTCCTGTGCCATTTCTGAAGTGGTTTTCAAGTCAGTACTGCTATGTAAGTGGCCAGCAGAATGAAGTGCACCATTGCAGGCCACCGTTGGTACCACTTCCAATTTGCATCTTCCCTGGGCCAAGGACAAGGAGCGATTCCTCCAAAGGTGGCCAAGATGGACAGTGGTCTGGCCAACATTCTTTACAATTGAATCAATTTGAATGTACTGTTCTGTACAGGCGTAGGAAGGTCATAAATAATAACCTGAGCATGGATTTATTGGTGGAGAGGCCGCTCCCTGAACTTGACCTTGTCTCCACCCTAACCAAACATTACCTTCTGGACACAATGGCATTGATCACCTCCATCGACGCTCCTTTTCAGTGTCACCCTTTGGCTTCTCGGATGTTATATTTATGGGCTCTCCAGGGCACAATCTAAGACACTTTGGGCATGTTCAGACGAGTCGCCAGCAAAGGATCAGACAGTTTAAGTCGTGGTCGGGGGTGATGGTACAAGTGGCTGCCCTGGTGAAGGTTCAACGAGATTCAGAGTATTTTCCACTTGTTGCAGCAAAATGAACAGATCAAATCGCGACTTCCTCACGTTACGTCGACCATCACCAGTGATTCAAGTGAGCGTGGCAATGCCACCGGAAGGAAGTGAGGAGCAGAGAGACGCGTTTTGGACTTCATTCAGACCACTGTCCATCTTAGCCACCTTTGCAGGAATCGCTCCTTGTCCTTGGCCCGGGAAAGATGCAAATTTGAAGTGGTACCAACGGTGGCCTACAATGGTGCACTTCATTCTAATGGCTGCATATGTCGCAAAAGTGACTTGGATGCCATTCACGTTTTGGTACAGGAGCAGTAACACGAGCACAACAAGTTGGTTGACAACATTAACTCTTACTGGAGTACGGGTGTGTGGTCCATGGCTTCACTACATTTTCTGCCAAACCAGAGTCATTCAGATTTCGAATCTAGTACACCATTTTTCTGCACTAAACTTGCGTCCTCATGAGAGGAAACTTCGAAAATATTCTACACTGCTGGTGGCTGCTTGCTTCTTGCTGCCGTTAGCTGGAGTCTCACACATGATATTTGCCTACTTTCGAAGAGGACAACTGTTTCAATCTTACAACATGTTGGACATAATCATTGTGTGGCACTCTTACTTTCTGCTTCACTTGATCCCCGTGCAAGTGGCCTTCTTGGCCACAGCCATCGCATTGAAGCTGGATGATTTCAATGAGGAAGTAATACATGTCTGCACTGCACAACGAAACGGACCCAGTGGTAACAAGCTGGTCACGAAGTTAATGTCTGCCAGCGACATGTTGAACGACCTTTGCCTGATAGTGGATGACATGGGCATAACTTACGGAGCATCCATCATGGCCACCTATCTCATATATGTCGTGTGGATTACCGGCAGTGTGTTTTACTTACTTCTTGATACAGACCAAAGTATAGTTGGCCCAATAATATTAGTAGTGGCTTTTGGGATAATCGTCCTATCAGTCGTTACCTTCACCATCATCTTGGGACGCATACCTCAGCAGGTAATTAGTACCGGGACATGTCTCTTCTATTGAGAGCCGTTGACTGTGATAATAATTACTATTTTGATGTTTTCAGAGCACTAGAGCATTGCGTCACCTCATCCACTCCTGTCCTCGGGCCACCAATCCAATCATCAAGGCACACGTGAGTGATGCACCTACACATTTAAACCTTCATTTCTGAAATGCACAACTGTACATTTCAGATGGAAGTATTCATACAAAAGCTGACCGGTCCTCCCATCGAGATATCTGCAGCCAATTACTTTGCAGTCAACCGAGGCCTATTGACAGCCGTAACTATGCAGAGCATATTAATTTTGATAAACTTATGTGGAAGTGTAGCTAATCACTCTTCATGTCTCCTTCACAGTTGGCTGCAGCAGTGACCACATACGCCATAGTCCTGGCGCAGTTCAACGGAGCAGAATAGCCGTTGTACCTGGTTATGGATTTGTGGGTGGAGAGGGGCCGCTCCCTGACTTTGACCTGACCTGTCTCCACCTTAACCAAACATTACCTTCTGGACACAATGGCATTGATCACCTCCATCGACTCTCCTTTTCAGTGTCAGTCTTTCGCTTCTCGGATGTTATATTTACGGGCTCTCTTGGGCACAGTTTGGACACGTTCAGACGAGTCGCCAGCAATGAACAAGACTGTTTAGGTCGTGGTCGGGGGTACACTTGGCTGCCCTGAAGGTTCAACGAGGTTCAGAGTATTTTCCATTTGTTGCAGAAAAATGATCATATCTAATCGAGACTTCCTCACGTTAGGTCGAACATCACCAGTGATTCAAGTGAAAGTGACATGTGCTCTATTGCCAGAAACCATGTTTTCCCGAACTTCTACTGTGCTTCAGGTGGGAAAAGAGAAATCTGCAGGGGGAACAGATGAGGTTAAGGAAAATTCTTTTTGGACAGTGTTACGTGGCAGTTTCACCATTGCAGTGGAGTGACACGGACTGAAAATAGGCAAGGCCAAATCGAGAGGACATTCCCTATAGCTGGCACTTAGGATTGGACAAGAAATTCTGCTCATGATAAGGTCCAACAGAGTGGTTTCGATGAAGGAAATGAACAGCTCAAAAGACAATGCATTTTGGGAAGTGTTGAGACCAGTGGCCATCATGTCAGTGGTTGGAGGAATCGCTCCTTTTCCATGGCCCAAGAAAGAGGACGATTTCAGAGGAAAGTGGTACAGACTGTGGCCAACAATGGTTCACTTCCTCTTACTCGCCACTTACATCGCCATCTTCAGCTGTCATCCTCCGAAGGTCCTCCTGACCAGTGAGAACCAAGAGAAAAGCCAGAATAAAACATTGACTGGTCTCATTGTGCAGGCCCTTCTTAGCATTGCCTCGTGGCTGAACTTCATCTGGGTTCAAAAGAGTCTCACGAATATTTGGAAACTAATCAACCGATTGTCAAATCAAGATGTGAGCAGGCACAAAAGGTCACTGCGAAAATGTTCATTGTTACTGGCAGTAGCCTCCGCCTTATTTCCTTTACTGGAATTGTCTAGGATGATTACTGCTCTGGCTCTTGAAGGGGTGTTATTTCAGTCGTATTACTTGTTCTTTGTGTTCTATGTGTGGCACTGTTTATTCCTGCTTCACATTATTCCCAGTCAGTTGGTATTCCTGGTACTAGTTATCCAGTCGCACATTAAGGATTTTAACAATGAAATCACAAGAATATGCCATTTTCTACACCAATCCACTCCGGAGCAACAAAATAGCGAAAGTCTAATAAGGAGCACTAGCTATTCAGCTGATCTCTATTACGAATTCAGTGCCTTAGTGAACACGATTAACAACACTTATGGCATACACATCATGATCTTTTTCCTGACATGTGTCATCTGGACTACGAAATCTCTATTTTGTTTAGTCTCGATTTCCGAGCCATTAATTATCACCTATACGAGACTCATTGTCATTACCCTCATCATCGTTTCTGTGGTGGTTCTCACTATTGTTTTGGGATCAATTGAAAGACAGGTACAGTGTTACATTTAGCAGTTAGTTTGTGACCATATTAATGTTTCAACATTTTCAGAGCAGCAGTTCCCTGGACGATCTCATGAACGCAAATCGTCGGGTTGTCAATCCGAGTGTAAAGGCAGACGTAAGCGTTAGATGGTGTTCAGTGCAGTTTGTTTTTCATCATGTAATAACTGAAGAAATTAATTGCACTTTCGCTTCATTATTCAGATCGATTCGCTGATCCAGAAGATGACTGGTTCTCCCATAGAGATAACTGTGGCCAATTATTTCACGGTTAATCGAAGCCTCTTGACGTCAGTAAGTTGTGATGCTAATTATTTTAGAGTCCGGATTTGTAGGCAAATGCCTATTTAGTTCCTTAACACTTCCTTAACTCTTCAGATCGCCGGATCTGTGACCACGTACCTTATAGTTCTGGCTCAATTCAAAGGGGCTGAGAAGTTGGAGGTTTCTTCTACCACAGCATCACCTAACATATAGCAAGAGCACAGTGAGGCTGCACAGACCGTGTAAGGCAACTTATGCAGCTGCTTTTTATTTCAAAAGCTATGAAAATATGTTCCTGTTACATATTACACATCAAATATGTCGTCATTATCCTTGAATATGTTAGAAAACCAATATATTGAAGAGCCTCAAAAACATGAGTCACCCCGTTTAATATTATTTATTGGATCTATTTTGATACATTGATTGATGCGAGACATGCAAAATATTTCTATTCTTCCACAGTACGACTGTACAGACGTACAGTACAGCACATAGGAGCATAATTACCGTATGTCTGTTACGGTGTCGAGCGTATCATACGCAATTTGTCCACGACTACACAGCACAGTTCTCCCAAAAACGCAACCAACGCAGCTATGTTTCCAGACAAGAGAATCAGAAAAGGACCTTCCACATGATCCCAGGTGAACTGGACATTTTCATCGTCAAGTGGGTACCACTTATAGCGTATTTTGTCAAAGGTCACGATCCTCATGAGATCATGTTCGTGAATACTCTGCCAAAGAATGTCCAGACCTATGCTATTAAAAACATGCATCCAGTGGTCAATGTTCTCAGCCAAGATGTTGTCCTTCAGGACTATTAGTGAGGCGTGGACAACAGCAAGTGTGTCGGAGGATGTGAAGGTCTCAGAATTGCGGAATAGTGTGGCAAAATAGGCGACATCTTTCAAGACACCGTCGGACTCGAGTATTACAACATCGTCTGTAAGGATGTCATCGTATCTCCTGTCAATGTAGCGTACAGCACGTATTTTATCCAAAAGGTCGGCATACATATCTCGGAATTCGACAACTGCTTCTTCTAGGAACATTTGCACTACTCGAGACGTTTCTATGGAGAATTTTGAATGAGACAGCTCTTGAATGTCTCTGGGTATTTTTTCCACTGGAGGAAAAACCAGTGTGTCCAGACTCTGAGGGATTGGTCCGTCCCAGTCGTGGGTGACAGCCAGTGGACATTCAGTGTCCATGACGAGGTTTCTTTGGAGAATATTGTTGACAAACTTTGGAATCTGCTCCTGTGTATCATGTTCAGGTGTTAAAGTAACTAGACCCGATGCGACGTTGGCAAAAAAGATCACTGCTACTGCTCCAACCAACACCATTTTGAATTCATACATCGTATCGGTTGTAATTCCCAACTGTCCCTTCCTCCACCATGCCTCAGAGTGTCACCTTGTGCTTCATTCTGGCCGGATATCACACAAATGAATTTTTAATTTCTGCATATCCTTTCAGCAATTCTGTGCAAGTGTTTCCGGCAAACGTGCCACATTCATCAAAGGACTCTTGGCACAAGGTCCCATCGATTGTTGTCGACTGAATTCCCGAAAATTCATCGCTTTATGGCAACGGAAATATTTATCGGTCTGTATGTGTGACTGCGAATTTTATAATATAGTAAAATGGTGCAATATCGTCAGATAATCCCACAAGCTCTCACAAAAATATCATCCTGAAATATGTCCCAACAGCCCACATCAACAGCATTTTGATATTCATTATGTTATTTCCCCAGTGTCTGTTCCTATACTTTGCCTATAGAAATGGCGTCCAACAGAATTGTTAATTACAGCAGAGTCGGTTGATTATTATGCATGAGAGACCTTTGCGGCATGAGCTACAGAGCGGTCCCGGTCACTCCGTCACATGGATCTTGATCAAAGGAATGGTGCTCAAGGTATTATCGATTGTTATGGATAGAATTTCTGGGTATGGGTCGTTATGTGGCACACACGTTGTTGATCTCAAATGTTGAAAATTGATGAAATAATATGCAAGTAAACATCTGGATGACTAATGCCTCTTTCTGGTTTTATACATCAGTCGACTCCCAAACTTGGTCAGTGGTTCATACACATAATTATGCAACGTTACTAACTAAACGGACAACTTCATTTTTTCTGTCTGTAGATTCTTCTGATTTTTAGAAATACCTTATTACGAAAGCAGCACAACATTTTTTTTTTCGAAAAGGATGCGTAATGTTTGCGGTCACGTGGTATTTGCACGACCCCTAGATAGGATTGGAACCAACCAAACATTGACATAGTTGATGGGAAATTTCTGATGCACAAAGTGATTTGTCCAAGGTAGTGATATGCCTCATATACATGCCTCATATATATGCACAAATATATTAGGCCAATGTAGTGATTTGGCCACGGAAGCTGAAGGTCGGGACAGAAGGCCCTTATCGACGAAGTGGAGAGGTACAGCCTGCTCTACGAGGTGGGGAAGACCGAGTATCGGAACAAGGGGAAGAACGATATGGGCGAAAGCCCTAGGAAGACCAAGTAAGTTTTAATCAAATGCATTCTGAACCATCCTGCCCATGTTCCGAGGGCCTACACAACACTTCACTTACTATTCCCATCCCAGGTCATAAATACGGGAATAATTGTTTAATACCAGTGAATAATGTACCGTATGAGAAACAGTTACGTTATGCATAGTTCGCAACCCGTTCAAATCCTTTCTATACTGTTCTCTTTGTACTGGTTATGTAATAGTCTAAGCAGGGTATTGATATGTACTGTACATGGGATATGACTGTATACTGTGACTGTACTAGGGTATCAGTATACTGGCAGGTGGAATTTTTCGTAATTATACTAAGCAGATTTATTTTCTCTAAAAATAGCCAGTACTATTTTCCCCTAGGTTTATAGGATTATAATATTATGAGCTTGCCTTTCACATAGATGATATCATTAAAGGATTGATCCTCCTTTACTCCTTTGAGATAGTGGAAAATGTATATCTCAGAATTTCACGTTTCTAAAAGGGAAGTAATCGTGATGGCATAATTTATCTGGTTCGCAAAGCATCATTTTTGTGCTTATAGGATTTTGCATGAATGTGAGGGAGATTGTAAGGGAAAAAATCGGAAAACTTATTACGATGAAAATTACATGGACCACCATCCTGCTGGATCATTACAGTCAATATAGTCAAATCAGCAAACAGTCACTTGTGTATCCCTTTTGGTTTAGTCGGTGTACGTGAGTGTCCAAGATGAAGCTGCTCGTGTGCATCGCTGTTCATCTGTGGCTCACTTGCATCGTCGCAGAGTTGATAATACGTCAAAATGATAACAATCATCTGTCCCTGGTGACCTCCCTCATTGCCAGAATACACCGTGAGAGAAATGACTGTCTCCTGGTACTGGGTCACGATTACGAGGTCATCCCGGATTCCATCAACGACCTAGTCAGGAACATTACAAGCGGAGGAGGACTGGTTACTGCTGTCCGTTGGTCCGAGTCTACGATACTTCCATCGCCCAACCCAAACCGTGACGGCAACTTTGAGTACTGGTTCTCATGGATGGAGAGGACCACTGCCCAATGGCTGACCAACTGCGGCTTCTTTGTGATGATCTACCACAAAGGTCACTTCCAGCAGGTCATGAGGTACATGGCCAGTCTGGTCAGGACGAACCCCAGGATAGACCAATACTTGTACTACAGCCCGGATTCGGACGTCTCTCAGGACATGCTGAACATGGACTATCGATTCCTGTTCCAAGTGGGACTAGTCCAAGAGGATCCGGACACCATCAGCATTGTCAACAACTGTCATTTCTGCAACAAAGGACAGGCCAAGGTTGTCCAGAGGGGCAAGTACAGGATCCAATCAGGGCTTAGTCCTAATGATCTGAAGATATTCCCTGATTACTCCAACAGTGTGAACGGACGATATGTCAACATCACTTTCTCTGTTGGGTCGTCCAAAGCCGACATGGATTATTTTTTGGAAAACGACATGCCGGTGTTGCCGTACATAAGACCATTTCACACAGCTGCTCAACATTTCAACTTTGACTTCCATATCGAGTCACCTGTGGAAGAAGCTGGGATCGAAGCTGTTTTGCCAGATGGGAACTGGACAGGCATCATAGGTCCTTTGCAGAGAAGAGAGTCGGAATTGGGGGCAGCTCTATGCGCCAGTGGTGTGATGGCTGTCATTGACTTGACCACTTGTTTCTACCCAACGACAATCACTCTTACTACCAGGATGCCTCGACCTCTGTACACTTGGGGTGCCATAGCCAAGCCTTTCACACCGGATATGTGGGCAGCAATATTCGCAACAGCAACAGTGGTCACCCTTGTCTTCTACTTTCTCCTAAAAGTAGAGTACAGCATGGGAAAACCTTTTCCTGTAGAAGCAACCCCACCCACTCACCTCTCCTTGTACTCTCTCCGGTTCTCATTTTCCGCCCTGATTGAAGAAAACCCTAATCTGATCCCAACAGTCGACTCGTTGAAGGTATTGCTGTGCTTTTACTGGCTGTTTTGCGACCTGATTGTCCTGGCTTACGAGGCCATGTACTTCGGATTCATGGTCTCTCCAGCACTGGAGCCTCTGCCCAAGAGCCTGAAGGAGATGGTGGACTGGCCCAACTGGAAGTGGGACACCATGGACTATGTGACGGACTCGGCCAACATGCTGACGGAGTTTTCAGAGGAAGAGCACATCAAGAAGTTGAGGGCCGGGATGCAAGGAGGCAGCGACATGACCGGATGCATGGTGAGGACGATTGAAGAGGACTTCAGCTGCCTGGCCTTCGATCAGTTCCTGGACGCCTTGTCCTGGCAGTTTATCGACTTGGAAGGAAATCGTCCTGTCCAAACTGTGCAGGACTCTTCCTTGTGGATCACTGCTTGTTTATCAACCCCCAAGTATTCAATTATGTTTCACGCATTCAAACGTTTCGAGTTGTCTCACGTCAAGGGAAACTTGTTCGGCTTCTGGACCACCGAATTTTCATACTTGGTTTCGCTGATGGCCATGAGAGATGCCAGGGCAAAGAACCTGTCCTACACACCTCCCATGGCCCTCAACATCAGTCAGTTGAAGGCTCCGTTTGCCATTCTGGGAACCTTCATAACCATTGCTTTCTTCGTCTTCATTGGCGAGGTCATCAAATTCCGTGTGGACAAGAAGAAGAAAGAGACCAAGTAATGGAACAGCCGCATTGTTACAGTCTAATGGGACAGGCACTTGCAACACTAAAATATCACGCAGAGTTATTGCATGCGATAAGCACAATCAACTGACATTTAACATGTGTTTATTCCACCATTTAATGGCTACTACACAGCAGCAAATATCGCCCCAACAAATGCATGATGTATTCTGCAATAATAGGAGTGTATGCACTCTTATGTCCATTAACAGATTCAATGTGTAAAAGTATTCTCTCATTGCTTCAGATCAGAATATATTTTACTCATTCCAACAATATTGATATGCCCATCTTTAAAGCGACATCTATGTCCATCTGTGATGAATGAAGTGCATTAAATATACCGACATTCAAGTGATGTTAGTATAGACACTGACGTTTTATTTTGCATATGTAGATAGGTCTAGAACAATTATTGACATGTTGAATTAATAATGAAATAGCTTAGTCATAATTGAGTATGAAAAAACGTCACTCAAGTTACATGCACTTGTCAAAATGATCATAGCACATTACAATTAATAGCATCGTGGTTCTTTAGAGTGATTGTAGTACTACGTTTTACTCACAAATGACACCACCATCCAACATATAGTATGAAGCATTAATGTGAAGCAAAGGTCCTGTCCTATAAGTGCGACTTTATGAATTATTGTAGTGAAATTAGTCCAAGAAAAATAAAATAGGTTTAACATCCACAAAATTATACGATTTCCTTTCGATGATGATGATGATGATGATGATGATGATGATGATGATGATGATGATGATGATGATGATGATGATGATATCGTCGGTGATCATGCAAAACCTCGTATCTCCTGCAAAAACCAATGGAAGATACGAGGTTTTGCATGATCACCGACGATATTGTAATAAATGTGAATAAAGCACACACTATACCGTACATTTTCTCGGAAATAATTCAGGGTCAAATACTGTAAAATGGGTAAATATAGCCAATTTCATTACACCGTATGAATTATTATAACTCACGGTGAGTTATTTTCTCTAGGTCCTTTGGTTCGTTTTACTCCATATGCTAATTGCAAAATTTCCGTCCATCCATCATGCTGATTACAAAAGTTTTTGTACTTAGACGTCACTCGGCATTGCACGCAATAGTAAATGTACTCCATTCTTCAATCATTACTCATGTGAAAGCGAGTTTCTCCATTTACCTGAAAACAGACCATTCGCATTCATTGCCACACTTTTTTTATATTACACAACAACACCACGGATGTACATCTCATATGTTATGGTATTTCCTTTGGTTGCATCGCTTCATAAACTAATGTTAAGCAAACAGTGGTGCGTATATAAGTAAGACGATGACATCGTGATTTTTCAGTCAGTTTCAAGCAAGACACAAGTGAACATTATGGCCTCGGTTATCCAAGAAGAACTGGCCAGATTGGCCACGTAAGTAACAACAATGTTTGCATGATTATACCACATAATATTGGGCACACTTACATTTTCAGATGCAACAATGTAGTGAAGAATCCGATGAAAGAAGAACGCGAAAAGCTTTTCTCATTATTCCCTCAAGTTGTGACCGATCTGACTCAAGAAATTGACCATCCTGTGCTTCAAGACCTAACTAAATGGTACACGGACGTTCTTCAGTACAACATCGTTGGAGGAAAGATGACCAGAGCACTCACGTTTGTAATGGCCTGCACGCATCTGATGGAAGGCTCGTTAAATGAAGCCAAATTACAGTTGATTTACAGCATAGGATGGTGTATCGAACTGGTCAGTAATTTTTTAAATATATTTTTGACTTTTTTTAAAATATTTATTTGTAAAGCTTCAGGCAGCCGTGTTAGTAGCAGACGATATTATGGACAGGAGTGAAACACGACGTGGTAAACTCTGTTGGTACAAACAAAGCCACGTGGGAGTAATGGCAGTTAACGACGCTTTTTTACTGGACTCTGGAGTGTACTGCCTTTTACGAAAATACCACGAGAAGCAGCCGTATTACACGAATATTCTTGATGTACTTCACAAGGTAAGTGTACCCTGAATATTTCATACACATTTTAACATTATTTTCTCATCTTCTAGGTACATTTCTACACAAATTTGGGCCAAACACTTGATAGTCTTAGCTGTAGCACAAAAGCCACTCCTAGACTACACATGTTCAACGACGAGAGACTTGAGATGATATGCAAATACAAGACCACTTATTACACCTTCCTGCTACCAGTTTCATTGGCCATGTACGTGGCTGGTATAACCGACGAGAAGCTTCATAGCCAAGTGGACAAAGTGTTTGAGAGGGCTGGAGTATTGTATGAAGCAGAGAATGATTTTTTGGATTGTTATGGAGACGAGGTGATGACTGGAAAGGCTGGAACTGATATCCAGGAAGGGAAATGCACTTGGTTTGTGGTCACGGCTTTGAAACTGGCCAATAAGGAGCAGAGGAAGATTCTGGAGGTTAGGTTCGAATATTTGTAAAAATTCGTAGAATTCGTAAAATTCGTAGAATTTACACCTAAATATTCTAACAGTTGTCTGCGAGATTATTATTTTTTTTGCGAAATATAGTATTAATAATATGATTTTTTTTTAAATTTTAGGAATGTTTTGGAAGTAGTGATCCAGATGATGTCATAAGAGTGAAGAATCTCTACAATCAACTGAATCTTCCTCGTCGTTTTCTGAAGTACGCTGAAGATCTGCGGTCTTCTTTGTTTGAAGATATCTGCAGTCTTCCTTCCGAGATGTTCCGGTCATTGTGCAAACGAGTAATGGACGAGGCGTACATCAGAAACACGTCTTATGTCAAAAAAATTATTGAAGAGCAATTTCCAGTTTGAAGAGAAAAATAATTATTGTTGCCTTATCGAATTGATGTGTAAATTTCAAAGTAAAAACATTGCACAAAAATTATGTTTAGTTCGATTATTTTTGGTTATGTATTAGATAAAGTGTGGTTATTAAACTGGTAAATAATATGTAATGTGTAACTTACTTCACAAGGCCCCAACTATTGTATGGGTACCAATTGAATTAATGTGAATTATAATAGTCAACCCACGCTTACGTAATTAACTCATTAACTTATCTCCAGGACAATGTATGGGAGTTTCGTAATATAATCCAGCCGACTTCTTACTCAAGTCTTATCATTTGTATCATTGTGTCACATGGTGTCAAACTAATGATTACGTTATCATAATGATCCCAATAAATTAGGATAATACGGTTTAAGAAATCTAATACAAGTAGAAAATACCGCAACTTTTGGTGACAACTGGTGAAAATAAAAGTATGCCAACCTTCAGTTCTATCGAAAAAGTTATTCTGCGACGCAATACTGAAATATGGTTGTGCAAAATTAATATGCGCTTACATAACATTGTCTGCTATCAGAGTGAGATTATTTAAAATATTTCCTAAAGTACGTTTGAAATATTCAGCCTAATATGAAATTCATGGTTTGAATGATCAGGCTGCAATTTCAGCTATCACAAAATTTGATTATAAATTATTAAATATTTTATCTACCTTATGCATAAAAAACTATGACCGTACGAATGTACAGTTATGATTTTATTTATTTATTATGCAACTTGATTGGAAAATTCCGAAACAAAATTTTAAACGAACTATGATGTTTCATACAATCAACTTGAACAATGTCATTTTAATGCAATTGTTCCACAGTAATTGATGTCAAATTATTTGCATTGTACGTACTCTCTTTTTAAACTTGCATGATGTTTCAATTATTATTTTGGGCATACCTATATATATATATATATATTGCAGGCATCTATGTACAGCCCGTGATATTTTACAATGTCGCCCATCATTTTTCTGCTGCTGGTTGTACCTGCTCATACAACGGTACGTACTTTGTATTCACTTGTTGGTATGTGTAATTGACATCAAAAATTTCAGACTATATTACCAACCCTGCCAGATGAAACGGACATACAGTTGGTCAGTCGGTTCGTACAGGAGATACAACTTAAACAAAAAGATTGTCTGCTAGTTATCGGACACGACTACAGGATAATGCCATGGTCCATCGTAAGTCTGGTAGGAAATATGAGCCACGAAGGTGTCACAACGGTGCCGGTACGTTGGTCCGAACTGACACCGGAACCGGACAAAAACACCGGAGAATCAGGCAACTTCGAGTACTGGTTCTCATGGCTGGAAAGACCCACAGCCAAGGTACGTGACAAGTGCACAACGTTCGTCCTGCTGTACCATCGAGACCATTTCGAAGCTCTGATCCGGTATGTGGCCAGTACAGTCCGGATGAACCCGAGGACAGACCGAGTGGTGTACTACAGCCCGAATTCGGACGTGTACGGAGCCATGTTGCATCCGGACTACCAGTTTCTGTACCAACTAGGACTGAGTCACGATCCGGCTTCCAAGTCACTCAGGATTGGCAACAATTGTCATTATTGCAACTCAGGACACGCGAAAGTGGTCGACAGAGGAAGGTGGGTCAAAATTTCTGAAATATTGCATGTCCATAGACACGATAGGCAACCCACAGTGCAGATGTGTCTGGGGGCACCAATTTGTTTGCATTTTGTACCTAGACACACGTGTCACATAGGTTGCCTTGTGTGTCTAGGGATAGATTTGGAAATATTGCCGCCCCTAGACACACTTCAGCATTTGTGTCTAGGGGCATGCTAATTTTTCTAAAATTCCATTGAAAATTTTTAAGGAGCGCAACCGAGTGCGCTCCCACACTCGCGCAGCTCTCTTGTTGTGACATCAATATCGCCAGAGTTACTCTCCAGCGACCAACGTGACCTCTAAGTAGGGCTGTGCGATATCCGAAAGTGCATATCGACTTTTGATACTCAAAAATATCGAATCGATATATCGATATATCGAGAATCGAAATACCGTCATCGAATCGATATATCGATATATCGAGAATCAAAATACCGACATCGAATCGATATATCGATATATCGAGAATAGAAATACCGACATCGAAAAATATCGAAAATCGCGATATTCGATACATCGCACATGCCAAGGGTAGGATATCGCAACTTCGATATTAGGAAAATATCGTATCGACAGTCGATGTATCGAAATATCGCACAGCCCTACCTCTAAGGTTCGTTCAAGAGCCTTGGCAAAGTCGAAAACGTCAGCCATTTTATTCCCCTCTAAGAGTAGCGTTGGAAATCAGTTCAGCGCTTACCCACTATACAGAGCTTACCAGATGTTATTAATAATTCCAACCCTGCAAGTAGCGCGAACTGTGGTGCGCACTCGGTTGCTCTCATTAAAAACTTACCTACCGCAGCTAATTTTTAAATATATTTTGAACCAGGTATGACCCACACGGGTTGTGGCCTCCCGAACTTGACCTGTTTCCTGACCTGTCCCGAGACCTGCATGGTCTCCATCTAAACGGGTCGTTTCCTGTCCCGAGCACTCCGGACCAGATGCGAAGTGCTGTTGCCCTGGGCCTGCCGACCTTTACCTTCATGAGGATGTACCTGCTAGTAGGAGATGCGGTCAACTTCGACTGGCACCTCGAAGCACCAGTGGCCGAACCTGGTGTTGAACAAGAGGCACTGACTGCAGACGGAAACTGGACCGGAATCATAGGTCGTCTATTGCATCGTCAGATCCAGATGGGATCGTGTGTGGCGACTGCTCTTAACAATGTATGTGATCTGTCGTACCCGTACTATACCGGAAAGGTGGAGTTCATACGACGTACTCCAGGTCCTGTGTACTCATGGATGTCCATTGTACGACCGTACACACCCGGAATGTGGTGTTGTATCCTTGCAGCCGCAACTCTATGTAGCGGACTATTCTGCGCAATGATATACGTACATCACGACCCGTTCGGTACCAATCCGCCTCGATCCATACCTCTGTACTCATTACGGTACATGTTCTCCAGCCTCATTGAAGAGAACCCGAACCTCATTCCGACCGCCGATTCGCTCAGAGTTTACATCGCATTCTGGTGGTTGTTCAGCGAGGTGATTCTCTGCGGGTTCGAGGCATTGTACATCGGGTTTCTGGTGTCCCCTGAGATGGAATCGCTGCCTGGAGACATGAAGGAGATGGTGGACTGGCCCAACTGGCAGTGGGGGTCAATCGGTTGGCTCAAACCGTACATTATCACGTTCACGGCCGAGTCGGAGCTGGATACGCATATGGCGCTCAAACAAGGATTGCAGGTATCAAGAGAAATCCGCACTAACACGGAGAGAACTGGGCGTACCAAGGAGAAACGCCCAATATCCAAACCTGGAGATATGACGTTTTTCCTTGGGACGACAGCAGATCTGGTAATATTTTCTTAGAACGGCGGCGGCATGTCCCAAGCAGAAACTACCTATCTCCAGGTTTGGAGATATGGCATTTCTTCTTGGGACAGCAGATCTGATCTTTTCATATAGGACGGTGGAGACACCACGGATTGTCTTCTACGAGCGATCGAGCACGACTTCAGCTGCATTGGACTACTGGACATCCTGATATCCATGTCCTACCAGCGGATGGACATGGAAGGGACGCCACCGGTCGAGATATCGAACGACAACTCGATCCAGTTCTTGGCTGGAATAGCGGTTCCGAAGTATGCAATATTCGGTCCGATACTAGGTCGCACGCAACTGTACGCCAGGGACACTGGTATGCTCCAGAAGTGTGAAGATGACTTTGCACATGCTTTTGCAGTGCTGGGATTGAGGGAGGCAAGGGCTGAAGGAAGGTTGTATAAGTATTCAATGGCTCTCAATATCGGGCATATGAAAGGGATATTTGTCATGCTGGTGTTGCCACTTGCTGTGAGCATTGCGGTGTTTGCAGGCGAGATGGGGTGTTTTTGCAGGGGTAAGAATAGAGGTAAGTTGTCTGGGTCAAATCAGGTCATGCACTTCACAAATTGATGCTAGGACACAGATGAACGAGGATGAATTAATATCCAAAATTTAATGCACTGTTCTAAGCTTAGATGTTGATGTTGTTGGTCAAACACGTAATAAAAACAATGCATATTGGGTATGTCGGAAATTTTACGTAAGTCAAAGCTACGTAAGTCGAGGGCTTCATGCACCAAGTTCTACCTTGTCTGAACGAAAGCTCTGGACAAACAAACAAACAGAAGACATAACAATGGATTTTGATGTACGATAATGAGAAAAGGTTCAAAGGCTTATAAATCGAAATAAATAAATATCGTACTGCCCAATTGCACTTCAAGTTTTATTTACTAATTATTATTCTCAATCCATGCAGGATACAACAATGAAGGTGGATGATTTCATGTAAATAAAATAAACTGTTTAATTCTAATCGACACTGTCGGGTAATTACGACACACATATACTATGTAAAATGCAAGAAAATAATTAGTAATAGCTCAGTTCCAATTACACTATGATTATTATTATAATTCACAAACATATGTCACACTTAGCTGAAAGAATCATGCACATAAGACATTCGTGCACTGAATGTGCGTGCAGCAGTTTATGATTTTTATTACCTGTGCACACACACAAATTACACACTAAATTATTTATGTATTCCAAGTCAAAGTGAGACATCTAACAAGAGTGTTAATTGCAGCAAAATGAGGCCAGTGTTGTACAAACTTTGCCTTATACTGTATGAACCTGCTCATATGTACATTACCTATGCACAAATCAATACGCTCTACCAGACTATTACATAACCAGTACAAGCAGTATAGCGGCATGAACAATTACTGCTTCTCATCATCTTCTTGGCTAATTACGAAAATTTCGGAATTTTCCTCATTGCTGCAGTCACTTGCTGGTTTTTCGTCTGAATCCTGCTGAACAGCCGCACTCTTCAGCATCTTTGTCATCTCCAGAACGAACGTCACCAAAGCAACGGCCATTCCAATGGCCCAAAACCCAACCACAACCAGTATGTTCTCACCTCTGACTCCAGAAGATGGACTCGCATCATCTACCACAGATTTTCTCTCGAAACTCAACTGCCTTCTATTCAACCAATACTTGTGAAATGACTCAACTCGAATCCATTGAGCAACCAGGCCACTCTCCTGAATCCGCTTGTGGTAACGGAATATCTTTGGAGACAACACGTTACTTTTGTCGAAACCAAATGTGGTGTACAGATCATACGATTTTTCTGGAGCAACTCTTAAGGTGTGTCGACCCATATGATCCAGATAGCTCTGTATGTTTCGTTCAATGAAAAAGTTGAAAGCCAGACACGCTCTCTTCTCCTTACCTATCACTTGTTCCATGCAGCTTTCAGTGTTGGGTAATGATGATGATTGGTTAATCATTTTCATATGGATCTGATTGTTGACCACCTGACTCACCAAAATCTTACTGTAGATGTTCATCAAGCATTCAAATCCTTCTTGGTACAGCTGGTCCATGGTGTTTGGTAGATTCTCCTTAGGCAGAACAGACAATACGGCTAAGAGTTTGGTCACATATGCGCATGATATGATGATTGACATTAGCATCAAAACGCCTTCGAATATCCGAGATGTTGCAAGAGGCGGGAGGTCATACTGTTGATCAATCAGCATCTTAAATATAGAGGATGTTACTGACCCAAGGGTGGTTGACCCTCCTGAAGCTCGAATTAGCCTCCAGAGGACTACTCCAGAGATGAACCAGGTCACACTCAGGGCCAGCCACAACCTTGGTGTGAATGGAAGGAAGAGTATATCCAGTGGAATGACATCGTTGGGCACTGCGGTCACAAACTCAAACAGAAACACTGTGGGTTGAGTTGGAATTGCGACCTGTCGGACATGTAATCCGGACAAGATACTGATGGTTCCAGCATCAGCTTCTCCAGATAAGATGTATCCAACAGCTCCTGTCCAACTTCCGTTTGGACGCATGATGTCGATAGCATCTTCTGTAAAATCGGTGTTGATTATCACCTCATATTTGACCTTCATTGCGTTTTCCATTTCGAGAAACAAGGACTCTGTGCTGCTCAGATACTCTTTTCCAAGAAGAGCCTTGTTTTTACGGGACACATCTGTGTCCACTGTTTCGAAATGGACAAACTTGATGGCCGCAGGTTCGTTTGAAATTTCATCTTGATGTGTGTACATTTCTTGAGTCACTTGCTGGACAGGAAATGTTCCCAAGTTGCGGACAACTGGGCGTCCTTCATGGCAGAAGAAGCAGACAGTTTGCAATTTAATGGTTTCATCTTGATTGTAGCTGTAAAAATATCCCAAATTATTAAATTTTTTAAATTTCGGGTAATAGTCGTCAACATACCTGGAAATTAGCTTGTAACGAATTCCCTTGGCTGGATGATCCATCAGCTTCATTTCGTCAGAGAGATGTCGAAAATGGAGTAAGAAGAAGTCGTCCAAGTTCCGAACCTGGACTGTCCCAGCAACTTGTATTAGTTGTTCAGGGAAGGTGGTAGGAGTGTCGGACACCAAGACGTGCAGGACACAGGTACCTCCAGGTTGCACTTGGGACATCATATCAGGAGGCATGGTGGTGAACGAGTAGATCTGATCATGACCTGTGATTCCGATGTACTCGTTCCATGGTTTGGGTCGAAACACGTTTTGCCCTACATTGCTGAGCGAAACATATGTCGAATAAGCCAGACTCTGCTGTATAAACAGCCGCGATAGGGATTGACTCGCACATTTGTTGCCATCACCCACTGACAACACCAAAGAGCAACCGCTCAACTCTTTCTGTTTCAAAATATCGGAAGCCAACTGAAACACCAAGGCATCTTCCTGGTCCTCCGAATGCAACGTGACACTTTTACCATTACATAATGTCAACAGCATCAACACCAAATATGTGACAGTCATGATCATGCGAGTGTCACACTCGCAATAGCTTATCCATGCCCATAGCCAACACAAAGTTGTAACTGTTGAGCACTTAGGTGATGAGAAATTATTGACTGGAACGAAACTCGCAAGGGCCTGTTAAGCAACAGCATGGTTTCAAATAAATCATGACTCATTTTCGCAAGTAAAGGTCAATGATGCCTGTGCTAACCTGTATTTGCAACACTCCATCGCAACTAACAGTACTAATTTTCACATTAATAGTCACACCATTGCCAAAGAAGTATGAAGAGATGTGTCAACACTATAGTTCTGAAAGAAATCGACATAACATGTCGAAACTTCATCAAGAAGAGTGCTCCAGATGTGCCAATGACAAGAAATGAAGTATTATGACCAAATTATGACACATCCTCTGGAAATTTTGGCTCAAATTGCTGGCAGCAGACAGGCCTATTCTGTGAAGACGTTCTTCATAACACTGTCATCTTCTTTCCATGGGCTGATTGCAAAGGAGTTTTAACTCATTCTCTTCATTAACTTAATGACCTTTTAGCTCAAGATGGGTGTGGATTGTCATTACCAAAATCACTTTGGTTTAGCACGTTGTAATCGACACGTTCAGCATGGTAAGTAGCTCTGGAGTCACTAAACTTGAATATTCGGAAGCAAACGACAGCGGGATGAAAGATAATCCCGTCATAAAAAGGCCTCTGAATTCAACTAGTCCTCCTTGTCTTGGACACTCGTCTTCTTGCTCTTCTTTCTTTTCCCTGAGATCTTAGCCTTGGCCACCACATTCTTAGATCCGGGTAGGCTGGGGAACGCAGGGAGTCGCAATGGTTTCTTGTCCATTGGGGCCTGGACAGCTGAAGAAGGGCGAGAAGGAGGTGGTGATGGTGAATGGCTGTCATCAGACTCCGATGACCTGAAAGAGCATGGTATTATTACACCACTCTCTTAGATGTTGATCCATGTTGATTCTGGGTCAACCTACCTATGTTGTTTAAACCGCTTGAATTGCTGGTTTCTGAAGGAGCGTCGCTTCGCCTTGGTCAGCCCCTGGGGTACGGGAACACTGAAACCACAAGGTACAATATTATTGACTGTCAAATTGCACTGGTACCAGTGTCATTGTGAAAAATGCAGAACATCGGTAATAAGACTTTTCAGTGCAAACAAAGGCCACCGGTGAAATAAGAATGACGAGACGAACTTACATCAAATTCGGTGTTGTCTTCAGCTTGAGTGACGGATCGTACGTCCCATCCTGTGCCTCCTCCCAAGACTCGCATCCCTCTGACACATTAAGACTGGGATGTTCCATGTCCGACACATGTGAAGTCTGTGCCTCTGAGTTGGGACGGCTTGGGCAAGTGTCCATGTGGCTCTCCAACTTCGTGGACGGGACGTGGTGCGATGAATTCCATCCACAAACTTCCAGCCCGGAGTGTGGGTATATCCTCCTGCATTTCACAATATGCTGGACGAACCTGCTGGCCAATATCTTATTGTGACTGTTGTTGTAAGGGCAGATCATGACCATCTCCCCTTCATCCAGCGGATACGACATCGAGACTCCCACCTGGTCCGAGTCGCTTCCGTCATGGACAGACGTCAACGTCATTTTCTTGCTCTGCCGAATAATTGAACATTTATTTCACTGGAATTTGCTCATAATAATAATTCATCTGATGAAATGAAATGGGCAGGCCACAGTCCTTTTCGTCAAATCCAAACTTGTGTGGACATGAATCTATGATATTTAAATACAGTATCTAATTAACCATGCCCCCGCCTACCATTGCCAATTAATCATATTAAAGGATTTACTTAATAATATATTATGAAACGAATTAGGGGGGCACGGCAGTGCCCCCGCCAAGTTCTCGCCGCACTGCCGGACCACCTTTACCCGACACAACTCAAGTCATTTTGACCCCCTCGAATCTTCGCACTGGTGAACATACGTAGCTTCAAAATTTTTATTTGGGTAGATAAAAATCGATTAAAAATAATACCCCCTTACTTCCATGTTCATATCTCTTTTCATTTCCGACTTTAAAAATCCTAAAAACTTCCGAAACGGCCAAAATATGACACTCACTCACTGACTGATCATCAAAATTATACGGAACTTCCAGTGGTCCTAGGATGCTGAAATTTGGTATGCTGGTAGAGCTTGTCAAACAAACATCAGAATAAATCTGAAAACGGCACTTTTTTGAGTCTAAATGCTCAAAAAAAATAATTCGCGAAGTCTGCTCCTGCTGACCGGATGCGGAATTTTTAAATTTTTATCACGGATTACTTTTTACTTTGAATTTCCAGTTATGCTGGTGCTCCTCCTGCCTTCCCCACGTTCTCATCTCCTCACCCCCTCCCTTCCCCCCCCCCCNCCCCCCCCCCCCGAAATCTTGTGGATTAATGCCATTTTATCTGGCTTATTAGCTTAGAAGATATCAATTAAATATGGAGCATGAAACAGAGATTCATTAGTGTCACTTAGAGATAATTGAATGAAGATTGCAACTTTCATTGTTATTGGTCGATACTGAACCTTTTTCGAATTTTTGTCGTCTTAATTGTAATATTTTGACACGTATGGTGATATCTACAGGGTGATCAAACTTTTTTGTCGTTTTAGTTATTGACAAATTCAGTCTAAGCTGCTTATATTGTAGCCCGTTCCCTGGCAACCCCGTCCGGTGGGCCAATTCAAAAATCAGCCCATGGAGAGCGCTTCCATTGTTGCCACTGTTTACAAATCGCGTGAGTGACGCGGACGACCCAGCGACGGGTCTCTTCTGCCTGCGCACTCACTCATTCGATTTGTAAACAGTGGCAACAATGGAAGCGCTCTCCATGGGCTGATGTTTGAATTGGCCCACCGGACGGCGTTGCCAGGGAACGGGCTACAATATAAGCAGCTTAGGCTGAATTTGTCAATAACTAAAACGACAAAAAAGTTTGATCACCCTGGTATATTGCGATTTTTATATGGTGTTTTACATTCCAAAATTTAATGCTGACAGCTCAAGGCTTTGATTATCACTATCACTGTTGACACCTTAGAAGAACATAGTTGCTCTTTGTGACGTCAGAATCATTGTTTGAACAAATAATTTTACTCGTCAATCAAAGTAAATTCCAAAGGCAACATAGTGCCTTCAACAGTAGCGATGTGGTATTCGGCTGGGGTCCGGTAAACCCAGATTGCAATGATGATCGATTTCATTTAATTGGATGTAATGCTTTACGGTCAGTAAATGCAAGACTAGTCATGTCATATCAAAGAGTTCTGCTATATTATATATACACCTAGAGGAGGTACTCGGCCTGAAATGTGAGGCAGGCAACAATGCAGGCAACAATATGACCTTCAACAAGATGGCGGACGCCTGACATTAGTGAACTAATTGTCGCCCAGTTGTCATTATTGGTTGTTGTCCCAGTTGCTAGACAACTGTTAGAACAACAACATGACCTTCAACAAGATGGCGACTGCCTCAGCCTGTCTAATGGAAAAGGATAGGGAGTACCTCCTCTAGGTATTATATTATATAATAGCAGAACTCTTTGTGTCATATAGATGTGCACTCGGTTGCACTCTAGCAAGAATGGGGCCACGATCTGAAGTATTGTTATATGATCTTACATTGTTGCGTTGAGTAGTAACAGCGATTTGTTGACGTCTATTATTGTTTGACTCTAGACTAATGTAAATTTAGCCATAATAATTTTACGCTACTTCAAATTTAACTGGGCGGGCCACAATGTATCCAAATCCAATCATGAATGAACAGGAAAGTATGATCCGCATTTAAATACAGCAGAGTTAAAGCGTCCCCCATGTGCCATCGTCAATAATTATTAACAAATTATGAATCAAAATAACTAATGAATCTAATATATTATTAAACTGATATCCCCATCCTCCCAGATATTCATTCAAGGCATATAACAACTCTAGTATAATTCATTACGTGGTGATGGATGTGGACAGGGGCTGGAGAGTCAATAATTATTGAACAATAATACCCAAAGTGGTGAGTGGATGGATATTGTGACACCTTACCTTACAGAAGTGTTGAGCTGTTATGATAGATAATGTGGTATAGGCAATATTAGACGGAAGAATGATCGAAACCGAGCTGAGTGCGGAGGCCTCAAAAGTTGCGTCCGATCAACCAGCGATCACAAAAGCGACTAACAGTTATTATTTACAGCTGTAGCCATAGCCACACTGTTGTTGACACTAGTTGCTAGAATAAACAGGTATCCAATGTTACCGCTACGTTTAATCCTCGTCATTGTCGCCTAATCATGTCAAGGAAATTACTAATTCATGATTTTGGGTGGGGGAGGGGGAAGTGCTACCAATTTCATCTAATACACACCCATTCAAATCTCCCATATTCACCTAAGCTCGTGTGACCTTCGTCAACCCGAAAAAAATTCGCCTGCGATTCCTGGCTACGTCACTGCCGCTATCTATCTGAAGCTGCGATTGCATTTCATACAAATACAAATATTTCATACAAAATATACAACAACAAATTCCTAAATACCTAAAATACAAAATAATACAAATAAAAAATTCAAGGTCATCAACAGCCTATGTGTACAGGGAACAATTCCCAATTTGTGTGGCGTATGCCATTACCATACAGAGGACAGGGCCAAGGCCTGAGTCTCACTAATGCACTCATCGATATGGGTTCCTCTGTCTTCTCGTGCGGTCAAGCCTACGTGGCTCTTTCCAGAGTTAAAAGTATCAATGGAGTGCATCTCATCCATGCCTCCTTTACTAACATCAAGGCTCAAGAGTAGGCTATTCTGGAGTACGATAGATTGAGATCTATTTACCGACAAACTTATTCATACACAAAAGAATGGGCTATGCGATCAGGTGTAGCAGATGTCCAATTCGCACAACCACAACAGAAAAAAGGAAGCGCAATAATATTATGAGAAAGCAGAAGAAAATCATACCTATTCAGTGGAAAAGATAGAGTTTTATATACTTTCGTATATAACCTACACCTTGCTTACACATTTTGCTCTAAGTTATTCATTGCCTTATTTGAAATATTTAACGGACCATTGCTTCCACGCCCAACCGTAGGAGTCTCCCCTTATAATTATCCTACACTCCTGCCTACAAAAAGAGGTGAGATCCCACCAAAAACATTTCTGTAAAAAAAGGCCAAGTCCTCCTGACTGCTTGGCCGTCAAAAGTGGTGAGATCTGAAATACGGCCAAGTTCAACGTCGTTGTCAATTACTGGCATTCTCAACTTCTTCAACCTAAACCACTAACTTTGTTTTTCCAGGTCGACCTTAAGTTTAATCATCAAAAAATTTTAATGGAATTTCTCTTGCTGTAACTTGGCCATTGCT
>KZ539054.1:1291-11907 GCA_000934665.2 Catajapyx aquilonaris
GAAGAGGGGGGGGGGGGGGGGGGGGGGGGGGGGGGAACGGAACGGCACAAACAAACAAAAAATTAAAACACAACACAGTCGACAAGAGATTTCGTCCCCTGATTTAGTAAATGAATAGGTGGTTTTCTTGCCCTATAGCTTTTAATATTTTTTGCGTAATATAGATGTTTCAAATCAGTATATTTTGCACGTTTTATTGGGTCTCGATAAAGGTATAGGACTACGTGGATTTTTCTTGAGTGAATTAACCGTGAGGTGCAGCAGGTGTTTTGAAAATTTGCGACGTATTTTTATCTGGAGGTGATTACAAGTGCAACGTATTATATGATAGGGGTTTGTTTATGAGTCACGCGAATTTGGGTTTAACTATGAAAGTGGCAGATATTTCAATATTATTAGTTTGGACGATTTCGAAATGAACTTTGGTATTGATTCATAGCGCCTGTTTATCTTATTTAAAAATATTCCAAGTGTATAGGCCCATATACCAAATTATGTCACAAGAGAACATTTTATTTTTAGAACACAAATGAACCCTGAAATATTGCTAATATGCTAATCAGTGCTTTAAAGGCAACAGATATGTGTTATAAAATACATTGTCAAAAGGTTTCCAGAATTTCTTTGATGATTTCGTATCTGCCATACACAAGTGGCCGAATATATTGTTGCAACTAGAAAAATAATAATTGCAATAATATACCGGGTTTCAGTCATACAAGCAATTACTCTAATTATTCGACTGAGTTGGATAGCATGTAGTCACAATGATATCTGAGTTGTTGAACTTGACCTCGTGCCCCATTAATGAGATAAGCAATAGTTTTTAAAAGTCGAGAGATAGGACAATCAAGTAGTGATTATCGTACACGTTTATAGAGGGGAAATCCCAGGTAAATAAGGGGTACCGGTATATCATATATCCCGACAGGTGAACTGATCTCGTCGTCATTTTCCGACACCTCGACCAAAACGTACTGTATTACATAATAAAACATCTACTAAATGTAATAGCTAATAGGTCGGGAGCGCATATCTTAACTGGACCACCCTTACAGTTAGGAGCTTTGGCAGTCACTTTGTACAGGGTGAGCTTAAATTCAGCTTACATTCTTACGATCAAGGGAAACATCTTGCACTTGTTGACACTCTTGACATCCGTCAATGGAACCCGGCACCCACGTCACTACCCTTTGATAGTCAGTTTTTAGTTACAGTGTTTAATTGTTAAAAGTCATTGTTGCCATTGTCGGCATTGTGACAGCAACACCCAAGTTAGGTATAATATTTTGCGACACCATAATGGAGTTCAAGAATAATTGCAACATGCTCAGTTGTACCATATACATTGTATGCATGTGAATAGTAAGTACCATTCAATAGTATTTATTTGTTTTACAAATCTGACTAGGGATCATAATTTGAGCATCTCAACTTCCTTTTAAAAACTAAATTGGTATGTCAGATGTTGCTCACTAAGATATGGAAGGACATTTCGTCCAATCAAGCTCCGACTCAATTTGGTGTTGACCCTTTCCATAAATCAAAATGAAAATAACAACTTCAAAAAACGATGATATTTCCGAAAGAGCGTTCGGGCTGAGCTCCAGTCTCCATGCAAGGGAGGACGTGCTCATAATTATTCCGACCGCCCTCCTCATCCGTCAAAAAGCCAGGCCCCATCACCCCTTGCCCATCTCTACCCCCAGGCTGCTGGCTGTCGCCGAAGCTGCCGCTAATTGCGACACATTCCATGTTAAATCTTCCGGAGCGGCATGGAGCTGTCTCAAAGATGGCGAGCAAAAAGATGGCTGCAGATAGTAGTATCCCCCCGCCTGCGCTAGGGGGGGAGGTTCACCAAAGGCATTTCCCCCCCCTTCCTGATCCCTCCACCAGATTGCGCTTGCCAAAAGCCTCTCATCAACTCATTACCCGATACGCCAATTTAGAACAGGGAAAAAGAAGTGGAACGAAAATCTGCGTGCCTTTGCGTACCATTTGCGACCAAAATCGCCCGAGACCCATTTGATCTAAGGCAAATCACGAGTGTGTTGGACGGTGTCAGAATCATGGAGGACTATTGTATGGGAGAATAATAAAGGGTGTGATGGTGGGCTTTGAAGGAGCGATGAAAATCTGATACTGTATTTGCACAAGGCGGGCCTTTCTGTGTCAAGGGGTGACACATGGCCCTTTGGTTGATGGAGGGAGGAATGTGGTAAGCTTAATATGTAGAGTCTGCCACTGCAGGTTGATTCAGTAGTTGATAGTTTATTAATATTGATTATCAAGTGGGAGGTGTGGTGGTATAGTGGTTACGCCACTGGCCAGCCAAGCGGGAGGCTGGGGTTCAAATCCCGTCCCAGTCACCTGGCCGGGTTTTTTTCCGCTTTTCACCCGACATGCCGGGGCAGAATTGCACTCCCTATTCTGCCCAGGGCCAGGAGGAAATGTTGGTGGATTTCACAAAGTCAGAAATGACTAAAATTACAGCGCCCTCCCTTGGGAACCTCCCCTTCCCCCCTAAGAGGGCTTCGCCCTATCACGGGGTATTTTAAAAAATAAATATTGATTATCTAAATATGATTGCGTTTTGTTTGTGGACGTAGCGCATACCCGTTAAAATACAGGACCGGAATTTTTTCGTAGTAGATAAATTTCTGCTGTACAGCCTATGTCAACACGGCTGTGCAATGAAAAATTGTTGCGGCAACAGGACTTCGCACAAACGCGGCGCTTCTGAAAATGTATTTCAAAGCATGCTCATAAAATACGCAGGTCAACATGTGCTTTTGACAGCATTGTTATTGGAGTGATAGTTCCTCGACGGCCACTACAAAGGTTTCTTTTAACTAATATTCATACCGCACAGTTGATGAAAACAACAGTCAGGTGTTTTAGGGAGTAGACCTATACTCCAGCTATGAAATGATAAAGAAACGTGAAACTGAGTATGGGCGGTACCGATTATAATAATTGCCGGCATAACACAAGCTCGTAGACTATCATGTTGATTTTGATTATTTTGACCACAGCAGCACATGCACAAAAAAATATTGCAATTTGCCACACCCTCATTATGTGTTTTACTCTATAAATCAACGGATAGGGGAGATATAAAGAAAGCTGTGCAAGAATAAGCCAATTCATATGGGAGCCGTTGGCTCAAAGATATCATTATTTCATTGGTGTTACAGTTGGAGTCATTGGGAACATAACGTTAACACCCGGGAACTTTTCTAAGTCACGTTTCAGCCATGTTTATCAGATATGCCACCATAATTTTGAACGCCACATTACGCTGAAAATGGATGACTTTTCTCCAGAAGAAAGGTCTCAGTGGCTGAAACCCACCTCACTCACTATCAGTTGCCTGTCTCGCACAAAACACAGTATACAACCTAATTTTTGTTTTATACAGACTTAATAGCTGTTGCCCAGAATTTAATGCATGTCACTGAAAGGTCATGTGGGAAATAACTGCAGGGCTTTCAACTGGGGGGGGGGGGGGGTTGCATGTTTTTTTTGTGGCTCTGTTGTTTTCTCTTAGACTAGGGAGGAATGGGACATTAGATTTTTTTCTCAGACCATGAAACATGAAAGCCTCTTTTTTCTGGAATGTAAGCTATGACTATGAGTAAATATGAGTTTTCTCTGGTTGTTTATTAAGCACGTGAAATCATTTTATCACGCCTCTAAAGTATGTGGGCATACAAGCCGTAGAACTTTGCGATATAACCCCGTTTCTATCATCTCGTATTCGTGAGGAAGTAATAAAAGCGGCCTAAAAGATAACGAAACTAAATCCGGTGATGGCTGCAGTCCAGCTCGAATTACGGTAGCGTATGTTTAGATAACGACGTTCTACCCAGTATATTCTCGTTGGATCATTTTTATGACCTCATCTGTTTTCCAGCGTACTCGTTGTGTAGCCTTGCAATATGCATTTCCGTCATTTTAATTTACGCGGCCGTGATGTGCGTATATGCCTACAGTTAATGTATTAGCCAATACTTAACGTTAATTGCAATTTAAAAATGCGGGCATCACTTCGATAACACCGTATAACCATCGCAATAATTGTCCAAGTAAAATAGGTGAAAAATGATTGGAACAGACAAAATGCAACAATGGATGAGGGATATGCCCGTTTTTTGATGTATGAACATGTTACACAAGATGTAACACATTCGTTATCATAACGGGGAGACGCAAACCTTGCAATTTACCGCCCTCTTGGTTTCATAAGGCAATGGTAGGCAATATAGGTCAAAGAGCACTAATCGCACTATAGCTAGAACGTATAATCGGAAAGGCCCTGTGGCGCAATGGTAGCGCGTCTGACTCCAGATCAGAAGGCTGCGTGTTCGAGTCACGTCGGGGTCAAATTCCCTTTTTTTGCCTTTATTGGGAAATTTCAAGTTTGAATTAATCAGTAAATGAACATGATTATAATTTTTCGGAATTATATCGTAATTAAATTTAAATAAAGGCGTGGCCATATAATACGCGTATGCACTGGCAAGGGGGGCTTTCGGCACATTTGTCTTGTGTTGATGGTCGAACCTAGATCAGAACGGCTGGATTTCATTATATCATGGTCCTTATATTTAAAAATGCAGTTTACCGTATATCAATAAGTTCAATTGAGAAATGCTAATCAAGATATTACGTGATGTACGGTATATACGTGCAGAATACCAACTCTTGCTCACATCAGGTGTGTTCTTATTGTTGTGTCCGTTTCGGTTCAAAACTTCAAATACGGTACATTTGTCGCACAAATCTGCTTACGTTTAATCAGGTACTTGCAACAGTTACTTTCAGGGGCTATCAAAATATTAGCTGCTAACATAGGGTTGAATAGAATCATTCATTCGCCCCAAGGTCATAGAATACTGGTCACTCCCACCTACCCCCTGCCGGGGCGTTTTGCAGGAGGTGCTCACCTGAGAGCGCCATGAGACCTTTCAGTGCACTGCTATGTGGCGACCCTACCGGACTAAGCTGAACTTTATAGGTACAAAAGGGAAGCGCTACATGCGGGCCCAACATGGCCGCCGGCGACCATGTTGGGTCCCCCAGTGTAGCGCTTCCCTTTTGTACCTATAAAGTTCAGCTTAGTCCGGTAGGGTCACCGCATAGCAGTGCACTGAAAGGTCTCATGGCGCTCTCAGATGAGCACCTCCTGCAAAACGCCCCGGCAGGCGATAAGATAAGAACGTAGAGGTAGTGTCCGGGGGCTGATTCGGCCCCTACATTTCAATGAATTTTAAGCTTATGCTATTGGGAAGGATTCAATGGCATCCGACGTTATTGACTGAATCCATTTTGTGCAAGTAACATCAACCAATGCTTCTATTCGACCGCATATTAGCATCTAACCCTTTGGATAGCTTCTAAAAGCAGCACTTTGAAAGTAATTGCTTAAAAATTAGCAGCTTACTATGAAAATTACAAATTGAAATAATGAAAGTTGCCATTCATCACTGTGACAGTATATATCGAAAGAGACAGCACGCGTGACGTCACGATAATTCTGACGTCATAACAACGCGATTAAAATGGCGTTCCCGCGTACTGGATAATGACAGCTCGTTTAGACATTATTTCTGCGCATGTTTGTCATAGACCACATGTGATTTTTACTGGGGGGTTTCATAATATCGTCCAGAATTAGTTTATGACAAAGTCCGGTATTTACCATTCCTGCGGGCCAATAAAAGCCCGGGCGGTCACTCTTTCCCCCTCCCCGCAGGTCAGGAAATTGACACCAAATGGTAGGGTCTACCACATTCCTACTAAGGACTGCCCGGGCCGTTCAATTAGGGTTAATTTCTTGGAGGTGAAAACACATGTTAGCAATAAGGGCCTATCGCGACATGACATATTGGCACATTTTCGCCCTTTATCCTGCATATCGTGGGGGTCCGGACAAAATTGCGTCCTCCGTCCGGATGATCCTCAGACTTTATTGGATTTTATTGTTGGACAATTTTAAGATTACAAGAGGATTATAAAAATAGAGCCATATATGAAGCGACTTCCTGCATGACATGTCCCGGCATCAGTGTCAACACCGGTCAGCACCCGTCACCGACTCCTTTTTTAAAATCATTATATCTTTACCCTTTGCACCGGACACTCAGAATTTGATCTCATATATGAGATCAAATTCTGAGTGTCCGGTGCAAAGGGTAAGCCGCACGTGTCGCTTAGTCTATTGAAAAGTGTCATGAGGTGTCAGGGGAGGTCACCTTATATCCTGTCTCATCTTACATATATCGTGTGTATGATTGTATGTGTATCGCAAAATAAGCTACTTTTTCGGATGGTAACGTATGAATTCAATGCAGCCCCGTATGAGTCTCCACCAGGAATCGAACCTGGGACCATACCAGTCTTACAGGTATTTGCTCTGCCACTGAGCTACAGAAACTGCCAGGCAGCTGCAACAATAGTAGTGCGTGACGTCCAGTGTACTGGTGTTAACAGGTCTAGATATAATATGATATGGGGGAGGTGTGGTGGCCGAGATGGTAACGACTCGGCTTGCTGAGTGAAAGTCCCCAGGTTCGATCCCCGCCTGGGGAACTTTCCTTTCACCTGCGTCAGGAGGGTCTCTGACCTGAACCAAGGAGGTGTCTCTGTCTGGCAACCTAACCTCCTGGGGAACAGCACATGACCCCTTTACCGACATTGCACTTGCACCAATGTTCCCTCCCCAAAAATCCCTATCCTTACCCCATTTCCTTTCATCCTTGCACCGGAGTTAGAAGAAAAAATGCAGAAAATTGCAGGAAAAATGGTGGTATTCCACTCCCCTATAAGGGCCTATGGCCCTATCACGGGGTAACGTAAAAAAAGAGATATAATATGATATGGACATATTCTTCCGAATAATGTTTTATAATATTTTTCAATACAAAGTGGCTATCCTGCTATGGCGGCGTACAGTTTGAGGGTAGCTAATAATAGTTTCCTATCATCCTTTGTCTACATTCTGCAAATATATATCACAATTTACCCGTTGCATGTGTGAAATAAAAATGAGTTTTCGAAAATGCATATTTTCGTCAGGGACAAATTCTGTGCAGGACATCGACTGCTACTGATAAGATGACTACCAACATTGGTGAGGCACTTCTCAGGTCAGTCACTTCACAGAACTCGAGCTATATTTATGAGAAAAGGGATGTCCATCATTTTTAACGGAAGTGGTGTGAATTTCTTTGATAATGTTTGTGCTTCTGACTGTCTTCGTGTCATTAACCTTACTAAAATGGCCAGTATTTACAGGCTTTGCATATAGGCCAGTTACAAAAGGAATGCGTTGCTTTCCAAGAATTAGATTGCATTTTTCTAATTAATTATGGTCTGAATATTTTGACTCAGATTCCTCCCCTAGAGGATAATTCCCAGTAGGCCTATTACCAGAGAATCTGTTCAGTAACAGGTATATTATCATCCTTTCAATATTCAATGTTTTGATGCCAAATCTTGTTATTGTCGGTATAGGAGCCTATAGGTGTACCGATTCCAGCAGGTATCACAGAGCTGTCGGTGAATTTGGCAGGTATGAAACTACGCAGAATTCCTGAATATTCTCATTGTTCTGATTCAGTGTAACAGCGTTGATGATAATTCACTAGCCCTTTCCACACACACCTTGTTATCCTTTAGTGGAGAAATGCGTCGTTAATATTACAAAACAAGGACGAATTGTCGACATTTTTGCTATAAAATCGGATTATGGCCTGTGCCAGCACCATCAAGTGTTGTGGCACATTCTGACAAAACGGCGAACCCATGAGACAAGTGGCGTCAGAGTTAGAACGGAAAACCATTGTATTTGTATAGAGATCTGCTGGCTTCTTTTGGCTCTCCCGCTGTAAAATTATGGAAATGATGAATTCGTCTGTTTCTCAGATCAACGACGAATTATTCTTTATGTTTAGGAGTAAAGATTATACAAGTCGTAACTAATAAATAGCACTTTTACGCAGCTGTTTTGAAATTCCGTTTGCATCAATTGTCTTAAGTAAATTAACGCATATTTGAGAAATTAACTTGCGCGAGTATTGGGGAGACATGCAAGTTACATGCGATACTGTGCATTAGTCCACATGGCTGATCAGTTTACAGTATACAGTAAAACGTCGATATAGCGCTCCCGCATATAACGCTTTCCCGCAGGGCCGGTTTCACCGAGCTTGGTATATGATAAAACCAGGTTTCTTTAGGAAAATCCATACAAATAGATAGGGATTTTGAGAAATACCCTGGTTTTATCATATACTGAGCTCGGTGAAACCGGCCCTTAATGCTCCTTTTTCCGGTCCCGTTACTGATCATCCTCATATAAGGCTTATAGCGCTTCCAGCTTTTAACGCTTTCTCGCATGTATACCGCTCGATTTCACTGGTCCCCCAGACACACCTATGACCTATCCCGCATATAACGTCAATTACTCTCACTTTCCTCCCCATAATCGCTATTATAGAGAGGAAAGTGACTGAAATTGAAAAAATTCCTCACTCGGCTACAGAATCTTTAAAGATTTTGTGGATTTTTCCCTTGTTCGGTGTTTATTTCTTGTCATAAGGGGAAAAACCCACGTGTGTCAATACGTGACGGTCACCTTTATTTATTAATATTTATAGTTGAAAATATAGGTTTTTGTCGATATTTTTAAAAGACAAAGTAAAATCTGTTTCCCGCGGAACCTAGGATGACCGTTCCATTTTTTGTTTTATCCTCCTGAGACCCCTAGTACACGTTTCAATCACCTTTGTTTTTGTTTTTTTACGCGTTTGAGTTAGTCAGAAGGTGCTGGAAAAAACAAAGGTACAGTATACTGTACCAGGGGTCTTTGAAGACGCTTTCAACCGTACCTTACACTTTAAATTTATACCGTAAGAAGCTTGAGAAATAAAAATCCTCTGGATGGGGGTGGTCCTAAACTTTCGGGAAAGACTGTATGTGGTACGTGGGCAGGTCAGGTCAGGTTACCCTGGTTTCTAAGCATCCATCTACCATAGCAACAGTGAAAAGGGTCAATTAAATCGTATTTCCGGCTTATAACACTACTTTGGGTCCGTTCCTTGAAAAGCGTTATATCGAGGTTTTACTGTATTTCAATAGAATTTAGGTGTCATTTTGAATAACAAACATCTCGCGCACGTCCCATCCGGCATTCTCACCATCTTCCTTTATAGGCTACATTTCCACTTAACATGGCGCATATTATTATTTATCTATTTGTACTATCTAATAAGCTGTAGTAGGACAAACTTGTTATACGTAATCGCATGCCACACCACCAAAAACAAACCGAAACATTTACTACTGCATGCTAAAACATCCTCTGTATTCAACTTTTAATAGGTGGTAACACCCCCCCTCATTGTTCAGCGGTACACTGCGAGTCCTAATGTTAATTACCCCGTTACTAATCACGTCGCGCCTAATAGCCCACCGATTGGACTGACTGAATGATATAACCCCCTTTCCCCCTAGTGACCACCAAACTCCTGACCTTCCAACAGCTTTCCCACCACCTCATCCAGACTGCTGTCCCGTTTGTCCACAGCCCCAGCACCTTTGTCCGCATGCGAAGAATCCGGCGACGGCTCGTTCTTGTACATCGTCACTGGCCAGAAGCACTGGTGAGCTGCAACAGGAGCACTCGGTGCAACAGGAGCACTCGGTGGCAGGCAAAGCAATGAGCGCAAGGGTTGCCAAGCTTCCCACTCCCTCCTTACTCCCTATCCCGCCTTCCCCCCCCATTTTGCTCCCGCCCACCTAGCCCCCAATCCTGTGGGGGGGGGGNNNNGGGGGGGGGGGGGGGGGGGTTGAAGGAGGCTGACAAAAGATGCCTTGTGCTCCTCTTCCAGGACAAAATGCCAGACCCGTACCGATTCTGCCTGGTGCCCACGAGCACCTGCCTAGGTTGACACGCCCACAGCACTATGTCACTTGTGGTGCCTATCCATCCTGGGGGCAGTGGTCATTTCGGGTGGGTGCCCCCCGAGCTGTCTTCCGGATTCCGGGAGGTGGCTCAACCCACGCTAGCGGGACATGTGTCCGATGCTATCTAAGGACATGTCATCTGCTGATTGGGGTCGAGGGGCATCAGGAGGATTATTGTAACACTGGTCAACAATGGATGAGGTCATAATATTGACCGCTGCTGTATACAGTAGTAGTGCTGAAAAATTAGAATAAAGAAGATTTGCAAATCACGTGGGCGTGATTAGAGTAGACTTTTTCATGTTTATTGCTATTGTCCCCAACGTCCGATACTGGGACTGAAACTGAAGCCACCCATAACTCATTTTCGGCCAAAAGTGGACTTACCCTTTTCCCCCTCCATCCTCCTGCCCCCAGACCGTCCCTTTCCCATAAGTTAAAAAATCTATCCTAGCAAACCTATATACCTTTTTTTTTTCATCCATCGAAAAAAGTATTATAGCACGGCTCTGTCCGTCCGTCTGTGGACAGGTATCAGATAATTTATGATGGGGTAGGACGTAGGAGGAGGGAGGGGATGGTGATCTGGGGGAGGGAGCGGTGGGGGGGATGGGATATCTGGGGAGAATGGGTGGTCAGGGGTA
>KZ539054.1:11916-34880 GCA_000934665.2 Catajapyx aquilonaris
AAGGGGCGGATAGAGTGAACCCGAAAATCGAAAACAAGTCTTATAGCACTGCTCTGTCTGTCTGTCGGATACCTGTCCACAGACAGACAGACTATAAGACTTTTTTCTCGAAAAAGTCTAAAATTCACCTCTAAAGTGCTAGTAGCTGGCAGCATATAGTATGCCAATATGTTTTAAAATGACCAAAAAAAATCATCTCTGATAACCAAACGTCGACCCCCATGAATATTCGCATGTCACTTTTGTTTGTAAAAGGGCATCTGAAGTAAACACGCTAACCACTCCATCATGAGCGACCTCAATTAACACTAAATTCTCGCAATGGTGAAAAAAAAGAGCACATTCTAATCAAATTTATGACCAAAGTTGGTTTGAGCCTTCCTAATCCGATTGGAAGTTAGACGCTCCTCGGAAGGCCAACCAGACGCTATCAGACGCGAGGTTGTAAACCAAGAAACTCTCATAATAACAACACACGTGTCCATATATACGTATATGGGGGCGATAAGAGAACCTCGACGAGCAAGAGGGGGATCCATGGACTGAACTTGACCTTGACCATCGTCTTTCAATTTTCCCCACCATACCCGCCATCCGATTTATGGCGAAATCTGAGCCTGTCGTAAACAAGACTTCCACTTAATTACTTGATGACACTAACGGCTAACGTGTGTGTGTGTCTGTGCAAACCCCTGGGTCCCATTGTGTAACGCAACTTGACCTCTGACACCTTCTTGTTCTTTTAGAAACGGATTATCCCTCACATATGGCAAGCCTCATTAATGTAAAGAGTAAACCTTCAAGTGACAAGTGAGGTAAAAAAAAAGGTGCACCATGCAGAGCTGATGTGGATCATAAGTACCCCATGGTGGGTGTTGGCCTTCGTCTTTCCGGCGGTAGAAAGAGACCTAGAGGGAGAGATAAAGGATGCCGGCGCCTTACATCAGCACATTTTCTGGCCATCGACATCCTATGATTGGCCCATGCCGCCTTTTAGCTCGGTATGTACTATACGTAGTGCATGTGAGTCATAATTCAGTGGTCATGATATGGACCGTACGTATTGTATCAAATATCTTGGCAAATCCTTCCTATAGAAACAATCGCGCAATTTTGAAAATTTGGCCTTTTTTGGACAATTTTTTCGGTTATTGGAAGCACTACCAATAACCGAAAGAAATTGTCCAAATAAAGGCTTCATTTTCAAAATTTCGCGATCTTTTCCCTCCCCACGGTATTTCGCAGTTTGGCTCAAACTTGATATGCAGTGTTACGGCATGCTGGGTATGTACAGCTGTGATTATTTTCAGCAAAATCCGAGATGGTCTAGCAACATTTAGGCCCACTTGATTGGGAAAAACTGCTATATTTTGAGGACTTTGGTTTTTTGACTGCCCCGAGGTCAAAAACAAATCAATGACAAAATGAATGCCCATTATGAGTTACTTGTGACCTCAGGAACACGAATATGACGATGAATTTCCATGGACAAAAAAAGTCACATTTTGTTGCTAGTGTAATTAGCCAGTGAAATGTGCCCTTTACAAGTTTAGTATAGAGTAGATAAATGTTCGCCCCTAAACTTGTCTACAGCATCTTCTAACCCTGGTTCACACATGAGGACCACAAAAGTTTTTATTGTGTACACAGACATGACCTACCTAAAGTGTGTCATGCTTCACGACAGTGATGAACCTTTAAAACCCCATTCCAAGCCTGAATAACCAAAGTCAGCTTAGATCACCTCAGGGTTTGACCAATATGCTTGCCTTTTTTTTTTGCATGTAATCAGTGGTCCAGGTGTACTATACAAATGGTCCGAAACAAGGTAAAATTATATGCAAAAATTACCGATGACGTCAGGATAGTTAGGCCCGACAACAGAAGCAACTTGACATACCACAATAATGGGCAAGCTGTCAAAATAAGGTTTGTGAGTCCCCTAATAACATGAGCTAGTGGGAGGAAAAGGTGTGAGCATCTCTGGGCCAAGCTGGGGGTTGGGTCGGGGCATCTGGCAGGCAGAAGTGGATGAGCCTGTGGGCCGGAACACACAGGCCGAATCTGGCGAGTCAAAGGGACCGCCGACCAGCTAAGGTGCAGGGGGGTCCACCATCCCAAGAAAAAGGTGTCCTCCACATCTTGAAACATTTCTCTGAAGGGCGCTAATACAACAATATGAATGTATATAATGTCAAGTGTTATTGTCAAAATAATATGGCATCATTGGTGGTATGGTGATGTTTTGGGCAGTTTTTGGTGGGTCTGTCCGCACCCTGGTGAGCAGGGTTGTTGGGTGGTGCGTGGATGGGTACAAACCGTGACGCCGGTTTGCGGGTCGCCAGTCGCGGTGATCTGGTTTCAGAAGGGGCCGCCTGGGGTCGGTATGTTTGAAGGTGTAGCCAGCGGGGATATTTTCCTCCAAAGGATCACACACACCCAGACATATGCACACTTTCTTCCGGCACTTGGCATGGCCAGTCTTCTTTCGCACCGCCTTAAAGCCCGTTCGTGGTAAACTCAAACGAAATAGGAAACGTGTGGCACACTTGGCAACAATGGATTCTTTTTTCAATTCTTAATTAATTTTTTAAAATTTTTGGGGGCGCTTCAGGGAGTGTTTATCATGCCATCTGTGGATAACCAGAATGACTAGGGAATGGGGACGGTATGTACTGTACAAGGGGGGGTCCTAGGCTTTACTGGCAGGCATAGGACGGTATGGCACATTGCCAGGACATAAGAAAGCGGTCTTGATCCGCATTCGGCGTGGCTGTCCACACCTTCACTCCGCCTCGTTGCATCCAATCAACACCCGCCTTGTATTCTAGGGGGAAGACCGCCTTGCACTCCTTCGTACACCATTACCAGTCTGGTATAAGATTAGGAGGATAATTCGAGGGGCGAAAGGAACGCTTTTCAGGTGATGACCTCCTAACCCTCAAACAGGTCGCCATTTTTTTTAAATAGCTGGAGTTTTCGAATTGCGAAGGAGTGTAGCCTGGCACTTGTGCTTCCATGACTTAACAATTGAAAGGCTTACTGTAACAATGTAACCCACAGAGAAAATTAAGTCTAAAGTTAAAGTGATGGAATGAACAAATTGCTACAAAAATTACTCATGTTTTGGCACATGTTTGAAGTTCTAAGAGTTTATTACAGTTTGATGATCATGATTACGCTACCCTCGACCTTGACTAACAGGCTAGAATTACTTATCCTGGCAGTGCAGGGCTACCCATGCATCTTCCCTGTTTGCAGGAAACGTCTAACACGTAGGATAAAACTGAGGTGAATTATTTTATCGGCTCAAAGCAAATAGTCCAGCAGGTTTTCCCCGCCTGCCTGATAGCAAAATATTGCATAATTTGCAGTTACGTATACTGCAACTATGAAGAACCAACGGTGTATCCAGTAATTTGAAAGCATTGTGCTTCAAAAAATAACTGGTTTATTTATCATTCTTTGACTGATTTGTTTTTTTTCGACGATTTACTGTATACGTGGCTGTTTATAAGATAATATTTGATGATCGCTCAACTATTATCGTTAGCACTGACTAAAATAACTTCAACAAAGCTTTTCCGATCCCCGGTCAGTGCCCTGAATGTCAGAAAGCAGGCCATCGATCACACAGGAATATACACGCATGCTTTCATAGGGTCAGACAGGTTAGTGCACTCAATAGTATTCCCCAGATTTATACAAAAAAAATACTGAAAAAACTCAATGTCATAAAAATGACTAGAATTTGCAGAAACTATCATTACCGGAACCTTCATTGACTCCCTGAAGTCAACACTTGTCCACCCGTTATCAATCGTGATACTCCTCTAATCTAACCCTCAAAAAGATAAGGTAAACTTTTACGTATACTGGTACAAATAAACCCTTCGTCCACAACACATATCAACGTCTCCATCAACATACTATACCTATCCCAGGTAACACGCATTCAAGATTTGCAATTTGCAAATGTTTTTTATTTAGAATAAGATACCGAAGCAGGTTGGCATATGCATGGTTAAGGAGTCCGACTGCTAATCGGGAGGCCCTGGGTTCGATTCCCGGGGCCGGCGATCCTGATCGTGGTTTTCTGTGGTTTCCCATGGTCCCCCCAGGATAATTTCGGGGTCGCTTCCGTATAATAGGCCACAGCCGCTTCCTTCCTTCCCTATCCTCGGCCCCATCCATGTGTGAAAGTTTCAGTAAGAATTTGAGTGGTAAAATAGTGGTATTCCATCCCTCCACCCCCTTAATGGAGCGCTGATTCTCCCAATTGGATAAAATTATATGTAGATATTTATTTATTTATTTATTTATTTATTTATTTAGAATAAGATTAGAGTCTGCTCGAGATGACAGTTTGAAGACCGAAAAAAATATGCGACCAAATTTTATTTTCGTTTCAAGATTGTTCAGTCATGGTATATACGGCAAACAAAATCGCTGGCATATTTGCAAACCAGCCAAAAAAATATTATCAAAAAGGCAAATGACCGCTGTCCGTTGCTCCTAATCTACGGTCGCGAACAACGGAAGCAGGTGGGTTCGCGAATACGCGAGTTTGAACTCACTCCTATAGGTCGCAGCCAGGGTAGGCGGGAACCACCGAGATGAGGGGCGTCCTCCTCCCGACTCTGGTTGGGCCATGGCCAAAGTAGGGGAGAGAGATGTGCCCTCCACCACCACCACCGCCCGCCGCACTCCATATCTGAGTCTTCTGTAGTCAGGGCGTCGTCAGTGTAGTGAAGGAATGGCCGCCGGTAGCAGCAGCAGTGGTCTCAAGACTGAGCTGGACCAAGAGCGGTGTGGTATCAACGAAGCGGTGGCTAAGGTGCTGCAAGGATATGATTGGACCCTAGTGCCAATGGCGACCAAGTAAGTTGGTGCAATTGCATGATTTTAATAGTCAAATCGGATGTGCGGGTACGTTCCTTTTAACGATGTAATTCCGGCCAACTGCCCTGGTCGCATCCTTAAGTCAATAGGCGGTTATAGATAGTGACAGTATTTTGATAGTGCTTCCTCGTTAAGTGGGCAAAGTCTGCGTTCATTCAAAAGGACGTGCGATAACGCCATTCATCAGAAGGAAAATAGCAGAGGCCTCTGAACTTCAAATGTCCGCTAGGTCTGTTATCTGACTTCCCAAATCACTACTCTGATCATTACACATTTCTACTTTAACTTCGTTAATGATAGTCTGAATAGGGCGCATCCGGTTGGATATGATACGTGATCTGGTCAGTAAGTGTCAAAATTTTATGTACAGGGTGGTGCAAAATTGTCGCACTCCGGATATCGGTTTCATGCGAATATGCTGTACCGCATGTGCAAAATTGAAGATGCCACTTGCCAAAGGGCCCAAGTCCCAAATGTCGAAAAACTATTTTATTGCGAATTCCTAATCTTGGAGACAGGCCTCGCAGTCCCTGGTGAAGATGAAGGGTCTAATTCAACCAGAACTTCCTTAAAATTTAATAATAAATTGCTAAACTCCATATGGAGCAATGAAGCACACATGCAGTTTTTTGTCTCTCCTGAAAACTTGCACCTCATGGACTTTTGGCCCTTTGGCAAGTGATGTCTTCAATTTTGGCGAACTTCGGTTTTTTACGATGATAATAGCATATTTAGGTTTGCCACGCGCGTTAATAATAGGAATAATCCTGCGTGTTCTTCTACCACCCAACCACCCTTGATGCATTGGTCAATGAACGCTGAGGATGACACCTATTAGTCCTATTCACATGTGTGACTAAATAAACTATGATGCGATTATCCCCGTAGCCAAAATCAACTACAGTAATTTTATCGTAACATCTGGTTGTAATAAAGAAAATTCTATTGAATAATCTCCAATTACTCTTAGGTGTTCAAAATACACCTGACATAATCAGACATTTACTAATCTGAACTGATACAACCGACTATTCTGAACCACCCTGTAGAGTGTAGACCCTAGCTGTTTCCCTGGAGTATTAAAATCATATCCTACGACCCGTTACATGCAGTGCAGGGTAAAGGTCAAGTCTTTCTTTGAACGTCAAAATGACATGTGGATCCGACATTCATTAGTGGTCGGGATATTTTCAAACTGAGTAATTGCCCCGTTTCACATCTCTCCCCCCATCTAGACTCCAAAGGTTCCGAACCAGCCGTCACGCTAGTTTTAAGTTTCCATGGACCATCCTATTTTCATGATTTCTGACTGGCTTGAGAGGGACGGGTCACTTCTCCAGAAACACCCTTCCTGAAAAACCCGAGTGGTGAGGTGGCATCACCGGGGTCTCCGTAGCTCAGTGGCAGAGCAACACTCTTCCTGAGTGTGGCCCAGGTTCGATTCCTGGCGGGGGCAGCGTTTTCGATGCCCCCAGATCCACTCGGCCCCCCCCCCAACCCCTGGAGAAGTCCAGTCCCTATTTCAGGTTCCGGAAAGACCTTTTGACCTGGTTGCCCCCTCATTTCGTCCCTTTAGGGCCGCAGCGGACAAGCGGAAGAGCCATGTGAAGCGGCCCATGAACGCCTTCATGGTCTGGGCCCAAGCTGCCCGAAGACGACTGGCAGACCAGTACCCGCAGCTGCACAACGCAGAGCTCAGCAAGACCCTCGGCAAGCTGTGGAGGTCAGTCAGGCCGCGATCTTGAAAAATGGACGGCCTCAACTCTCATCCATACCATAGATAAGGGGTGGTGGGCAATGACTTATGGGAATTCTTTATGCTTCCGTCGGATGGGATTATTCTCTGGGATTGCCAGAACGAGGGGGGTGTCGAATTACTGTGTTTACATGAAGAGGTTTTCTGACAGAAAGGCTCCGGTCCAGCAGGTCCGGTTGCAATTCCTCCAGAAAACATGAAGAGTGCTGTTTCCTGAAAGTGGTGAAACCGGACCTATAAGAGCAAGGGACACCGAACTCGGAGAAAAAATATCCGGCCGAATGGTGCTGCTCATTAATTGTTGTCATCAAGTGCAGTTTGATGCACGAGTTCGGTGCTCTCTGCTCTAAAATGCAAAGTCCGAAAGTTCACAAATTGATGGTAAAATGCGGTTCATAATATGCAAAGGAGGGCACAGGGGTCAATTGTTCTTTTTTTTGCATTATCTTAGCTGCCCGCGGTTTAGCCCTGTTGCCAGGGACTGAAGAGACACTTATCAGAACCCTTTGTTATTGATGAGTCTTTTGCAGATAATGAATTTATATATGCCCATTAAAGTGGCATAAAATCTGATGAGTCAGTCTGTAATCTTACTCGTTATTTCTAGTAAACCTATATCATGTCATTAAAGTATTCAACGATAATTTTGAGCAATTTGTAAGTTTCGACAATGTTGCTTAAGTATATAGTGATGCGTTGGTATATATACTCAAACTTGAGCAAACTTGGGGATATGGCAAGTGATGCCGGAATTGTTTCAGATTGCGAGAAGCGTGTTCTAAAGAAGCCATGACAGCAGGGTGACCAAATTGAATAGTCATTTTCAGTTAGAGATTTTTGGCACTAACCTGTTAATTTTTAAGCAGCTACTTTTGATCAGTTACTTTTAGTTGTTATCAAAAGCATTATCTGATAAAATTAGACATGATTGAATCACCTATTTGCAATGAATTTCCGATTGGGAATGATCCATTGGAACCAATGACAAGGGACGCCAAATGATAGAAACCATTTTTGATGGCCCTTTGAAAGCTTTAAAAAGGATGGGCCCAAGCCACCAAATACTGGAAGAATACTTTGATAGCCAGGCAGGCAACGTAAAGTAACTATTAAAAAGCAGCCGATTAAAAATAAGCAACTTAGACACTGAAAATTGCGCACTGAAGCGGACAATTCAATGGGATCACACTGTATTATAATGTTATCACTCACCAATCTGAAATCATGTTTAAATTTGCATTATTATTTTACAGCAATATGAGAATCATATTTTGATCTCCAATGTGATCTCAAGGTGCGTTCACATATAGGCGTTTTTGCTCAAAAGCGAGCGAATTTCAGCTCTTAGCGAATTCGCGTCTGGCCAAAGGCATTCACGTATCGGCGTTTTTCTCCTATACGCGAGCTAATTTTGGTCACTCACGCGACTAAACTAAAAATCGCGCTCCTCTGGCAGGGCCAGATAGAAGCGTTTTTTTGACGCGGGCGAATTTTAGAGCTGGTTCGAGCCACCCAGCGCCGCCACGCGGATTTGTCGGCCTTCCTCGGCCATGTTAGGAATGCGGATGCCCGAGCTCGGAAGTTACCTATTTTTTTGTCGCAAACTCCCGGCCCGGCCAGGCTCCGCACCATGTCCAGCTCTTGCCCCCCTTGGTGCACTGTGACCTGGACGCCCTTCCGAGGTCGGTTCAGCAGCATTTTCACTGCCATGCCGGCTGCCTCCACAGCACAGGGCTCCGCCATCTTTCTAAGCCAAGACCTCCCCCTGCCCACACCAACCCCGACCCCGTCCTCCCTCCTACCTGCGCTGCTGCACAGCGCATGCTCCATAACTAGCGAGTAAGTTTTCTCGAATAGCGGATACGAAAATGCCTAGATAATTTTCCAAAAATTCGCTCGATTCGTGACGTAAAAGACGCGAAAAAGCAAAACCTGAAAAAAGCTCGCAAGTGTTTAGTCGCGTATATGTGAACGCACCTTCATATGTGAATGTGGAACATGGTATTGTTGGATCAGTTCTAATATTTTCACTGTCAAAGTGAAAAGTTTTTGGAATGATTCACCGAATTAATTCATTTGCATAAGATTTTTTGAGATAATAGTCAGATAATTATAAGGCATTCCTTTCATGGCCTGTTTTCACGGAAAGTGGAAGAGAATTTTGCCCGCGATTTCTACTAATAAGTATTTTATGGAAAGCTTGAAAAGTAGGAGATTTTCTGCTACCTTACCTTTTGCAATTTTATCATAAACCAATAGGAAATAACGACAAACAAGTCAAACAGTTGCCTGTGCCATCAACCATGCAAACTACCTACTATAATATAATATATAATAATACTGCTTATAGGCTTATAGGATACATAATTTGAGATACCTCACTCGTTAATCCTCGCCGATGCAACCTGTCCTCTGTGATTTCTGGTGCATAATTTTCAAAATACTGTCCTTGTTTTATGACATCAGGCATCAGGTTGCTTTCATCGTCTTCATATTTTTATCCCAGTGGTTTTCAACCTTTTACCAACTGCGACCCCCGAAACATGTCAGTTCCATAAATGTGCAACCCCCCCGGCTCCTACTACTGCCCCCTTTACAGAAAACATACACTCTGTACGCCCGCAAAAATGGGTTCAATTGACACAGAAATTGCTATCTTTTTTTAAGCAATTTCTCATCAATTTTTCTAGCAATTCCCCCGCGACCCTATGCCCGCAACCCCCGTGGGGGTCGCGACCAACCGCACCGGTTGGAAACCACTGTTTTAGCCGCAATAGTATGGCATATGTAAATCAACAATGTGCACGTTTGGACAACCTGGACTTCTTTAATTATCTTAAATTATTTCAAAATTGGCTGATGGATTTAAATATCCCCTGATCATTACAATTAACCAGTTATAGGACGTCCAATTCTAAGCATTAATAACTTCTGAGCATGAAGAAGTAGTGTAATATTTCCACTCCATCGCATCGGGTCGGAATTTACAGTGAATCTCCTCATTTGCATTATGTACACTAACGGCATGCTGCAATACGTTAGCACACGTCCTGATGAGCCCGAGTTAATGTCCGAGCAAGGTGCAGTGAAAAGTGAAGATTAGCAGACGCCTCGTCTCAAAAACCCCGGCCGAAGTTTTTTTTTCCCCCCTCCTCCTTCATTTTCCTTGGGGCCCTACCAAATGTCTTTGTCCAAGGGCGCGTGTTTATTTACCAACTGGGTCCTCCTGACAACTTCCAGAACGTGTTAGCAACCACGAAAATGGGAGAGGCAGGCTGCATCTTTTACTGCGCACAACAGATCCGGTCACACTCGAGCCACCTGTGTCGCGTTATTGTTACTATTGACATTCATTAGTGTTAATTATCTGGAATTTATTGTTGTCTCAAGCGCAGGTGCTGCTAGCACCTTCATTTTGCTGACGTTTTCATCATAATTAAATCACGCTTGTGTACATAGCTATATGTACTTAGAGAGTACAGGCAAATTGGCATTTTTCTCATTAGGTTGCTTAGTGAAGCAGAAAAGAGGCCCTTCATGGAGGAAGCAGAACGTCTGAGGCAGATTCACAAGCGTGAACATCCTGACTACAAATATCAGCCTCGAAGGAAGAAACAGGGGAAAACCCAGGGTGCGTCGTCTGGATCATCCGGATCATCTGGGTCATCTTCTGGGGCTGGCGTGGCTTTTAGGTAAGAAGCATGGTGCCTCTGTCATTCATTTCTCATGGGTGTACTTCATGTTCAGAGATTATACTGCATACGCCAATATCAGTCTGAAAGTATTACAAGCTCCTACCTATACGCAATATTTGCAGTGATCAAGGCTCTTCAAGTCTCAAAATATTACTTTCAAAATATTCGATCAAATTTATTCATAAAATAATAGCAGGCTTTTATCATTATTATTATTATTATTATTATTATTATTATTATTATTATTATTATTATGTCTCACAGTCATCCATACCCCCCTCGCGTTCTTCGCTTCTGCATTTGTTATATTTAAAATCATGGTTGCTACAGTCTACAGGTTTAATGGATGGAATAGTGCAGTAAACCGGTATACTGAGACTGTCTTCTGAAAATGAAATTTAAAAATGTCAATGCAGTATGACATTAAGATTGATCCTTCAAATTCCCATGTCACTCGCTAGACAATTCAAACTCCTCATATCTGATGGATAGCGGCTGAATTATAGTGTGTGTAATGTGCAAATTTACATTGAGATATTATTCATTCACTCAGAAATGTTTATGGCTTTATCAAGCCATTACATAGCCATATAGAAAACGCATCATATTTTGGACTATACTGAACTTAAATAGAACAAAATTCTGAACCCTTTTTGCAGTTTCATCTAATCATGATTAATGAAGAAATGTGTTTGCTGCGTATTTCCTGTTGTAGATTATTCCTGCATAAGGCCATGAATGTCTGAGATAAGCAATAAATAATCTGAAATTATCATTCGGGTGGTCGCAATAATTTGTGTACTCGGGAGATAGGCCTACAGTATCTTATAAGCAAACAAGCAGCTTATTCAAGTATGCTGACATCCTGTCTACTCTAAACATTCACTAAGGGGAATCCTTTCCGTAGCTCATGACCAGCGATGGCGCGTACGGGTCGCGGGGACCGGAGCCCAAGTCAGGCGCGGGGCCCTTTCAATCGGGGGGAGGCAAAAATTCAGGGGCCCCACCAAAGTCCTATACATTATTCGCTCGAATTTGCACCGTTTTTGCGGAGGCAGAGAGAAGAATATGAATTTTTATGGCCTTGCGGGTAGTTATGAATTTTTTTTCGAAAGTAAGTGGTCAAGCATGAAAAGAAATTTCCTTTTAAACTGTAAATGGTTCCAACATTTTCGCCGCGGGCTATGGCTTTACAATCGACTTATTTATGATCGTTTAATTGTAGTTAAGACAGAACCAACACCCAGTAAGGAGGTAGGAAAATGGGAGACGCTGCGAAGTAATGTGCTGTATTGGTAAATATTGCAAATAAATGCGGGAATTGATGGGCTGCATGGCCTTGAGAAATTTTCGGAAAATACTTCTCTTAGTTATCGTGCTGGAAGTAATGCCCATACAGTCTCTGGCATTGAAATCGACGAATTTTTTTGCATCGTAAATAGACAGGATACCTGGGTTTTTCTTGTCTTAATTACAACATTATTAAACGATCATAAATAACACGATTATAAAGCCAGAGGCCGAAGTGAAAATGTTGGAACCATCGAAATTTGACACTCCGATAAAAAGTAGCGAATTATAGTGAATGGGACCATTCTTATAGATAATCATGTTACACGTATTTAGACAAGGTCTCTAATGAAACTTTGCATAGATATTTTGGATTTTTCATTCGTGAGATATTTGCAGTCATACACGGTCCAATTTAAAAAATTAATATACTGTAGTATAGGAGGCAGATTCGGCGGCTGCGTAAGCGAAAATCAAAGACACAAACAGCCTGAGCGGGGCCCCTGCAAATTTCGGGGCCCAGAGAGTGGGGCTGCGTCTTTGACTCGAAGGACCAGCCATTGTTCGTAGCGCCACAATGACAATTCCACATTATACAGAAGCGTATATACCTTTATCACAAGAGCCCCCGCGCAACTTTAAATAAATTTCCTGATAATTGAACTTATAGGGGCCCCGCGTCATTGTAGCAGTTGGAATCTCGAAATTTATGTCAAGGTTCTTGTTAATTGACGTCGAAAATACACGTTAATTTCATAACAATCGTACCTGTAAAAAGGTACACATGTTACAATTCCAAGAGGACCCCCGCTGCTCGCGGGACCCGGGATGCCCCCCCCCCCCCCCCCNCCCCCCCCCCCCACATGTTCCGGCGCTGCTCATGACCTTAGCCCAGCACCGGCAATAAATTAAGTAAATATTTCTAAATATAGTTCCTTATGAGACAAACTTGATGACCCTCTTGATGCCGGTCCAGCGGTAATATTAATATTGTTACTGGCCCGACAGACAACTGTCCAGCTCTGTACACATTTGTGATATGTTCATCATCATTCATTTCAGAATGGTGAAGCAAGAAGTGAGTCCCTCCGGTGATGCAGACTCTCCATCGGCGGCGTATCTATCATCTTCTCCTCCAAGTTCTCAGGGTCCCCCTACCCCTCCTTCGACCCCACAGGCCTCGGACATGAAAGCCGGAGCAGGAGGAGGAGGAGGACCCGCATTTAGAAGCGAGCCAACAGCAGGTCAGTGCAGGCACTGCAAATAGGGCAGTTGCCCCAACGGCGAATTTTAAGACGGCCAAGATCAACTAGCTAAGTAGTAAAAAAATTCAACTTGAAAATATCAACTATTTAGTAAATTGTAACCTGATCATATTCATACTTCTCAGAGGTGCTTTAATTTTCAAATCATATCCGGATGTTTGTGTTTGTGAAGGGGGGGGGGGGGATAATGTAACTACCTAATTTCGCCAATTCAAATCGTCACGTCGTGCTTATACAGCCATGGTGTGCGGCATCCCCCGGCTGGATGAAAGCCTGACCGACCTGGAAACTATGGAGCTGGAGCAATACCTCCACGATCCAGACGCTGCCACCACTTCATCCACTTCTTCATCATCCTCCACCTCTTCAGCCAGCACTGCGCCCAGTTGGCGACTACTGCCCACCGACGCCCTGGAGCTGGACCTGGGCCCATGTCCCCTCAGTTACCATGAGATGCAGCCACGTCTATCGCCCAACTCCACGCCCTACTATACTTATGGGCAGTATGGCATCCCTAACAGCCAGCCCGCCCCGGGGCCGACCCCACCGACCACAATGGCCCCTCCGACAGCCCCACCGGTGTACCCGTACTTCCCCCAGAAGGTTGCGTATGGCAACCTGGAGCCATGGCCTGGTTACGCCTAGATAGTGAAGTTGGTAGACCTGATCACTGGGCGCGGGTCAGAGGTCACAGCACCGACGGATCCGGTTTCTAGCTCGTGGCTGGCTTCTGTCAAGACGCGTCCAACATTGAGCAGAACCCCCTTAAAAAAACACTATGGGTAGGAGAGGGGCAGGGGGGTGAAAAACGTTCAAGAGTATAACCCTGGCGCAGTTGCCAATATGTGCCATTTTTGCGTAAAGTGCCTTGTGGTATAATGAATTCATTCTTAAAATAGTGACGTCATAATGGGCAATGATTGTTAACAATATGGGGATGTCAGTACTATTTTCAGACTGAATACATTTTTATGTTTTCTTATGGGGCGTGTGCAAAATGCAGATATAAATCTCATTGTACATAATATTTGGAGCTAAAGTGACGCTTTTACTAGCCTATTACAATTGCTATTTGGAATGTACTGTACATTTTTCAGAGTCAGTCTAACTGCGCATGTATGTCACTGCAGCGTTATGGGGAACAATTTACTGAATTTTCCAGACAGTTATGAAGTGGACTCTATGATTGTGAATTTGTGCCGCCTTTAGCCTTTTGCGAGTCTTTAGGTGTAAGTTAACAAATCAAGATTATTTTACAAACTGTGTTTTGAAGAGAAAAAAAACACTCTTGCTCCAAAAATTGGCCCTTCACAGACAATCAGTTAAGGTGTAGGTTACAATATTCTTTCTGAACTATGACCTGTCTTCCAGTGCATTTACATGTTTATGACAGACCAAAATGTGTAATAATCAGAAACGGCAACATGTGGAGGTCAGGCCGGCAATGTATCTGTCAGCGACCTTCGTTTGTCCCCATAGGAACCAAAGTGTTCTGTGTGTAGGGGGGGGGAGACGTGTCATTAAAATCCACGTTTGTTTACGACCCTACAGAGTGAGGCTGTACCCTTAATATCCTTTCCCCAAGTTTAAAAAAAAATAACCGAGAAAGAAATCCCAATTTGTAAATGGAATTAAATAAATAGATTTTGGATGTACCCTTGCTTTTATTTTGACGGAAATATACCCTTACGACCTGCTAAGTTGACCAGATTTATTTTTATTTTTGACCCAGACCGCTCCCAGTTGAGATGGGCGCCTTCCTGGAAGGAGCGGCCATGTTGGGCAAACACAGGAGCGGCCGAGGTCAAGTCACTAGTCAGGTGCAGGGTGGCAGAAAAGGCTTCTGGCTTCTGCCTCGATCCTCTCTGTTTCTTTTTTTTCTGCACTGAAGATACCATCTTCATTTTGGTCCCCCCCCCCCCCCCCNCCTCGATCTTAAATGGTTGCTTCTCCAGTCTTTTCCCTTCATTTTCTGGCCGGGGGTTATTTTTTTGAGAAGAGTTGGAGGGGAAAAAATGGGACAGGAAGTGCTATCATCGGGGTCCAATGTAAGGACGGGATACAAACCAGGGACTTTGGTCTCGCGTAGGTCATCGACAAAGGCCGACGCTCACATTTTTGGGAGATGTTTCGGGGAAACTTTATCGTGGGGGCCATTCATGCTACAAGCGGCTCATCTTGCCTCATTCAGACAGCCACGTGCAGTCTTCACCACTATATAACAAGATGAAGAGTCAAGTTTCACACTCAACTATGCAGCACTTCCCTGATAGAATAGCGTTTGACAAATAAACTGATGGTTGCAAATTGCTCCTCGGATTTTGGACAAAAAATGGCGGAATGGCACGCCAGCACGTGTCTAGGCCTAATCCATCAGAAAAAAAGTAAGATAACCACTGATTATGCATTAATAAAATTTCATTTGAACTTAGCATACTGCACATATGGTGGCGGGTTTAATGTATGTACACCAGTCAGTAGCATTTTTACTGCTCTATCGCCTAGTGACACTTATTTACATAATGAGCCATCATGCCAAGATTTTCTGTCTTCACTAGCATGTTAGCATTGATAGATTACCTCAAAACTGGTTTTTCGAACTTGATGGATCCTGTACTGTACGTCCACGATATGTACCATTGAAATAATGAGAGTGGTGCAGACATGTGAGTCATGAGACATATCCTTCCACGTATTTTTGAGCATGGTCGAAGCTGAAAGATGACCTAACCTTTCCACCCGTAAGGCCACCGGCACCCCTTCCAGATGATTAAAGCGGGCAACCCAACACCAGCGGTGACGTAGCGGCCAATTTCTGGCTGCTTCCTGTGTAGGCCAAAGGTCAGTTTACTTTGGACTGAAGGATGAGCAAGAGACTGGTGTCGGCGCCTGTGGGACGCTTCCGACCAACCCATCCCTTCCGCGGTGCAAAATCATCCCTGGCCATAAACACGTGTCTGAAAAACGACCGATTATGCTTCCAGTGCCCTTCACTCCGCTCTGCTGGTTATTAGCTCGTCCATAACAAAATCTTGGAGTGTTTGGGGTGCGCTATGACATATCAGATTGGTTGAAAATAGTATTCAGAAAGGTATGATTTCAAATCTTGTAGGCCTGCTTGTGTCCTAATGCCTGCCTAATATTGTTTTCAACAATAATTAATTAAATCTGACATTTTAATTATTCGACCTGACACGGCACTTTATCCTGGCACATTATCACTTGGATGCAAATTACACAACTGTTACCAAGAGGCATGTCTTACCAAATATTAATATTATTGTTAATAATAAACTTTTATAGGACACTCGGTGGGGTTACAGATAGACAACTCAGAAAGGATATTTAAAATGTGCACATTTCTGGAAATATCAAACCTGAAAATTCCAAAATAGCAACTTTCAAGCTTTCACGCGGAAAACTTTCAGAGTTTCAGTTTTCAACCAACAAGGGTTGTAACATATTTTTGTTTCTCCAATATACAGACTAGTGGAATAAATCTAAATTTATTCAATGTACCCTTGGCTACAACATACAGGATTACTAAATGTCACGGAACCTGCCACAGTAACGCCTGACGTTTCGATGTAGGAGCGGTAATTTTGATTGATTGTGGCGTGTTGATCAGAGCAGCGCGCTCTCATTGTTATATCCTTACTCGGATGGTGGTAACAAATGGTGCTCTTGTTACACCTGCATTTCCAGTGCTGGCTCTAACTCTCCAACTGGCAGAACTTTTTGTTGTGATGGACGCCTCACTTAAAGTGACGTTTTTGACAATGTTGGCATCCCACATCAACATGGTTGTTTAGTGCTTTTGTCATCAGCACTGAGGTGACAGCAATATCTCTGTGATAAAGGCACCAACTTTTACCAAGCTTCAAGGTTTGTCACAAAGCCTGGAGCAATTTCCAGAGAGTTTTCTTTAGTATTACTTACATGCCATTTATGGTCAGTTGCTTGGGGCCAGCAACTACAAGTGATCTAACTAGGAAAAACCAGTTTAACAAAATAATATATATATATAGTATATACGAATATACCGCTGGTGGTGAAACGAGGGTGTACGGGCATCTCAGTGTTACATTTTTTAAAACCACTAGTTTATTCTCCTGGTTATTAGTTTGATTAATACAAGTATTAGCCAGAAATTAATATCAGGAGAAATAATTTTTTATATATACCCCGAGGCATATCAACTTTTAACCACATTTGCAGATACACACAGGACATCAGTATCCATCTAATTCTGATATTAACCAGCAAGGAATGGGGGGAAATTATATTCATAATTTACCCATTAGACATCTCCTTCTTGGACCCCAATATTGTGCAGCCACAACTCTGACAATGTTGACCCAAGAATTCCCCAGTTTAATTCACTGTCTAAGATGAATGGCTGGGAACCACTTCTTCAGAACACCAAAGGCCCTCTCCACTATACATTTCATGTACTATAATGAGACTTGTATCCTATCTCTATCTGGGGCACTCTGTGGAAGTCTGATGGGGGTCAGCCAGTACCGATTTATTATAGCTGTAGTACCCCCAAATCATCCAGTCGAATTCCCTTTAGTTCATTCTTGTTCACCCTCTCCTTTATCCTGGATTCATTGAAAATGCAGTAGCCACGAGCACTGCCAAGACATGCTGATGCCACAAAGTTCATACTCACCCATGCGTTCCTTACCACCTGTATGTTTAACGCATAAAATCACTTCCTGCAGGACTACTGACTCTCCAAGACCTCCAGGGTTGGCAGTCTTGGCACTTTTGACGAGTGTTCCATCAACTGCTCCAATCATGCCAGGGTATATCTATGGTCAGCCAGGGCATGGAATTCAAACATGATTATTTTGACGCAGACCACAGCAGCGTCGCGTCGCGTCGGTGGGGTGTGGGGAACTAATGTATAGTAGGGCAGTTCTTCCGGCGATGGAGCATGAACCCTTTGACAGGTTGTGGATGTAACATACACCCGCTGGAAATTTGCAACTGCATAAATCCTGCATAAAAACCTCAGCGTAACAAGGACTTGCAGTTCTACACTTACTGTCTTCCTCTTCCTGATCTATGGATGTGCAAAACAAATTTTAATATCATTTTTGCAGTTTCTTGGTGTTACAGTGTGTGTAATACATCAAGTGATAAAAGTTGTACAGATGTTGGTACCTACGCATCATGAACATGTAATATTGTGAAAATATTCAGTACCTGTTTATGTTCACATTCCCTCCCACCTGAGGCCCCTAAGTTACTTTGGCAATCCGAACACCTGAAAACTAAAAATAATAGCAGCACAAACCATGGTCATTAATGGAACGCGGATGAATTTTGTATATTTTCATGACATTGTGTTGTATATGTAGTTACATTTTTGACTCGTTACAAAAACTGAGGGTTTCCGAAAGGGTAAGTTTTTTGGGGGGTAGTCAATCCCCTCAGTGACCTGTCCGAAGACCTGTCGATGTCGTGGCGTTTGGAATCACCTCATCGTCGAGGACTGTGCCCGCTTCACTGCCAATAACAGCCTTCAATGGAACTCGGCGTGGTCTGGCATCTGCAGGAGCTGGGGACTCATATAGCTACTGCTTGATGTGATCTGCCATGCCGCAGCCTTCCCTTTGTTCTGCTATGCATAAAAGGCAAAAGTGAAACAATTTGTGGAAAGGATATTCAAGATATAAATTAATAATGAGTCACATTTTGCTACTTAAAATTTAACCCATTGCTTTTAGAACATGCCTGCTATGGCCTCCATCAGGAGGCGTCGCGTCGGTACGGGACACGCCGGAAGTCTTGCATGATGGCAGACGACTATATGCCTTGCAACCCATGAGACTCGGGGTAGGGGTGAGTTTGAAGGTAGGTGTAGACTTCAGAATCTGAATTCGCTTATTCGGGCTGCACTTGGGCGATGCCTGTGACCTCTTAGGGGACATCTTAGGGTCTTGGGGAATTGGGACTTGAATGGATTGGGGCACTTTTGAGAAGAGGTGTGGTCAGTGGTCAGGGTATCTGAGGCTTTGGAATACGTATATGCTGTTGATCCTGGCTACGTCAGGTGGTTGGCCCTAGATATGTCTGTTGGGGTCGTAACTATGTACAGTGCAGATCGCCTAGAGAAGAGAGATCCCTGAATGCAACTAGATGGCCCAGAGATGGCCAGTGTATTGAGTGCTGTTGCCTACCCTTGCAGTGACTCCTGCGAATGTTGGGATAAATCAAGGAAGGAATCTTCGGATGGGTGCCCCTGGCCTTAACCAGGACCAACAACAGTCTTGTTGTTCTACACATTGTAATAACTTGTGGAAATTCTGTAATGCTTGTTATTCCTTTTAATATCATTTTTTTGTATGCCATATTATTGGATAATGATTTCACAGCAATTGATATTTTCCATAACTGAAATGACAATGCTGAACAATAAGACCTCCGTTTCACTTTTTGTCAAAAATGAGTTACATACGTATCTCAGAATATATGCCTATAGTACTGTATAGTTTCACTAGCGTAGAATATGATGGTTTGGTCGTGGTTGTGGATTAATGAGCATAGATCACTATGGAAGGCTCCGAAAGTGGGATTTACAATAGAACCTTATGGGCCTTCGAAATTTAAAATGGGAATATCTCAGTTTCACCTGAGGTGGACCTTGATCGTTCTTCCCCCCGAGGTCTTCATATAAGTGAAGAGTCCAGGGGAAAAAGGGGGAATGTCAAATTCCATTGGGGTTCCTGCCAAGTGCACAGTACAATAGTAGCGTAGGAGCCACTTATACCTGGAGGCTTTCCATGGATACAAGGGGGACAGTTGCATATAATGACGTGAAGATATCCCTATTATTCCTTATACACGTGAAGAAATAAAGCAATTTCTTCGATTTCTCACGAACATTTTTTGTGTGACATTCCCCCTTTTTCCCCTGGACTCTTCAAGTGTTCCGAACAAGGGAGGCGAAGTCGCTCTGCGGTGAAGTACGCGCCCACGGATGTTACGGTCCCGGGATCAAATCCCGCCCGGGGACATCCCCTTCATCTCGTGCAGAGTTCTGGGTCACCTCTGGCTTCGTCTCGGGTGGTATTTCCAATAGACTAAACCACCCGGGGGAGTTCACTAAAAATGGTCACACAAGGACATTGCACTGCACCTTGCACATCTCCTGTCATCCTGCCCGTGGGCCCGGGCGTTTCAATAAATAGGGCCGAAATGTACCCTTCTATTTAAATAAAGGTCTGTGCGATATGCCCCCAGGTGCGGGCGAAAGCACATTACCCCAGCAGCAGCATATAAGTTCCGAACAAATAACACCATGCAACAAAAATCAAACATGCATGTTACGCAGCATGAGATTCAAGACTCGTCAGAAACCCTGCAAAAGATACTCGCAGGAAAAGTTAAAACGCCATCTTGAGCTTGGCGGCCATTTTTTTATCAATGTGACGAAAGAGAGAAGATCGTCCTTCCTTTGTCAATGTGGGCAAAGGTCGTCGTGAACGTTTACGTATAATTTTCTATAGCTCCTGCCACCTTGTGCTACATATTAGAAGCAATTCCGCACTTGCCTCATTGTCGCACTTACCCCAACTTACCCTATATCAGGATATATTTCCCATGTAACAAGTAGCTATCAAGAGCAAACCTACATATTGTAATAATTAACACTTAATGGACATGATGTGCGCCTGTAGCCTATATGGCCAGAATTAGTCATGAAGTGCACATAACTGAGGTTCAAGGGCACCGATGTAGAATGGAAAATGAGGAGAAAATAAGTGGAGGGGGGGGGGGTCATTTCTCAATAAATATAATATAATTTTTCACGTAGGCAAAAATTTTAATGGGTATAAGCTTGTTTTCTTGGCATTTTCCCATTTTAGACTAAACCCCCCTGTGACTGTGTTTAGCACTATCAACTTTATGCCCACACTTGCAGGTGACCCGGCGTTGCCAGGGTGTGTTTATAAAATAATGTATCCATATTAGGAAGTTTGTTTGTAAAATTTGCGCAAAATTTGCAAAATAGGGTCGCCAGCATGTTCTTAAGGGTCTTGGGAAGGCCAGGAAAATAAAACCAAAAAGATAGAAAGAAAAAAGGAAAAATAGGGCGAAGAAATGAATAAGCACTGTAGGTTACGTAGTGGAACGTTTTGATTCTAAATTTTTAGGAGAAAACCGGGACTGGCGGGGAAGGGGAGGGGGGTCATACGGGTAGTCAGGTCGAGGAAAGGTCTGAGGTGGCCAGTCATGCCTCGGTTAGCGGAGTCGACGCATATAATAATTCCGATAGGATGTGTTTTACAAATGAATGGTGGATAGACCCAGGAAGTTTTTTTCTCTTCTTATTTTTAAATTTTTCCTTCAAAATATCTTTCCCCCTCCACCTCGTCCCCTACGTTTGCCCTGAAGAAATGTGCCTATGATGCCTATGTGGAAAATTTTGTATTTAACATGGGTAACGTTGCATGTCGGGTTTCATTTATGTCTGGCAAGTCTACTTACAAATCCGACGAAATTCCGTGCGGTTTTTTTCCTGGCATGACTAACGATACGAATTCATGTCAGGTGGCCATCGTGCCTCGGTTAGCGTATATAGTTGACGGATGTGTTGAATTGGAGGACATGTTTTTTTTAATAAAAAAAAACGTGAGACATCGATATGAATGGTGGTATTTCCATCATGGGAACTTGATAACTGGAACATTGTTGAAGTGATATTGTGTTTAACCAGGGAGCATATACTACATGTAGTATATGCTCCCTGGTTTAACTTTATATTGATATGTATTGTTAAGTGGTTTATTGTTNTAGGCCCCCCCCCCCCCCCCCCTGGATTTCTATAGCGAACAAACAAACTCACTCACCCACACAAACTCACCAACATCCTAAAGGGAAGAATCATTATTAAGAAACATTCTGCGCTATCAGAAGAAATGCCGCGGACGCCCAGATCCGTACGAGGTCTATTTCTAGTGTTGGCAAACCTCGGAACTCCAATGGTTCCACACAAAGATATAAACTTTATTTTAAAAATATTAAAATTTAAATCATCATCATATCATAATTGAGGATGCGGCCGCCAAAGGAGGCTATCTTCGCCGAACCCTATTCCGAGAAAATGCTAATTTTGTAGATTCGATTTATATAGATGTAAATGGGATTTCCAGATTTCATTCTTGTTATGCTCCAAAAAAAAAATCATGTCGATCTGGTTCTTTGGCTGATTGGCTCATTAGGTCAGCCTTTACATGAAGATTTTATGGTGGTGTTAACTCAAAAACGACAAAAATCGAAGATAGCCGCATTTGGCGGCCGCCTCCTATATAATTATACAGCACTAGGCCACTATAGATCGGTCGCTATACGAACGCAACCGAGTGACAAATTTTATTTCATGAAGGAATACAGTTTGTAATAAAATTCCTGTAATAAAATTGGCCCCTCGGTTGCGTTCGTATAGCGACCGATCTATAGCAGCGGAGCCCGTTCTTCGCAATGATAATCACCAACAAAAACCCGTTTCCATCCGGACAAACAAACAAAAAACAAACTTTGCCTTATATACGTAGATTTCAGAAAACTGTTATTTATTCATTTATAGCAGCAAACTCATGGGAGGCGAAGTGGCGCTGCTGTAACGGATGCCCACGGATGTTAAGGTCCCGGGTTCGATCCCGGCCCTGGGGCCGGGGACACCCCCTTCATCTCGTGCAGAGTTGGGTCGTCTCTGGCTTCGTCTCGGGTGGAATTTCCTTAGACGAATCCACCCGGGGGAGTTCACAAAATGACCAAGCTACGACATTGCACTAACTTGCACTTTGCACATCCCATCCTGTCATCCTGCCCGTGGGCCCGGGCGATACGTATAAAGGTTCCAATATATATACAGGGTGATCAAACTTTTTTGTCGTTTTAGTTATTGACAGATTCAGCCTAAGCTGCTTATATTGTAGCCCGTTACCTGGCAACCCCGTCCGGTGGGCCAATTCAAACATCGGCCCATGGAGAGCGCTTCCATTGTTGCCACTGTTTACAAATCGAGTGAGTGACACGGAC
>JYFJ02004079.1:0-35091 GCA_000934665.2 Catajapyx aquilonaris
TTAAAATTGACGAAGTTTTAAACCCTGTGTCGAGCTAGCTCAAATTTTTGAACCAAAATTGTAATATACACCCATATTATCATTCTGTGTTTTTTTTTAAACGTGCGACTTAACCGTAAGTTGTTCCAGGAAAATGTTGCGATAAAGCTACTGCTGAGAAACTATGCTGAAAGTGGTGTAAAGAGCCAGGAGGTATCGCGAACTTTTGGCGATGTTGTTTTCGGGGCCCAGATTCACCTCAGCTCTTCCACCATTTGCTGCTTACATAAACAACTTTTATTAGAACAGGTTTCACAGGGTAACAGCTTCCTCTTCGTCTCTCACTCCCTCTCTCGGGGGTTGCCTTTCCGGGGATATATTTTTTTAGCACCTTTTATGAGAGTTATTTATATCCACCCTGGACGGCTCTTAAGGGGATTCAGAAGTTAAGTTCATTCTGTAGCCATATACAGGGTGTTCCACAACACGAGTAGTCAGCGAGATCTCTAAGCAGTTAATTTTATTGGTCATCAAACATATTAGCCGCAGTCATTACCTGCATTGAATATTGCTGCACTGCACTGCAGAGAAATGTAGCTTTTTTTAAAAAATGGGGCAAACGTTTGACATATCATGCGAACCGTTTAGTGTGGATCACAATGGTTAAAAATACAAAATTAATAGCAATTTGTGGTTGACGTTTTTAAGCAATTAGTTTCTGATAGCCCATGAAATTAACTCATTAAGTGTGGCACATAAAAATCTTCGCCTGAGACTGTATTTGCTTTTCCTGTTACTGGCAGAGAATATTGCCTCCACATTCTCAAAAGAACTGCTTATTTCACTGCTCAATGCACCTGGTTCACCCTGTACATGAAGAAGCCAGAGAGCATTGAAATCCAACGTTACTGTTAGACTACGCTTTTGAGTGATGGATTATGTTGGTATAACACTGCCCTGGCCGGTGGCTTTTGTTGAGCGCATTGTGTGGAATACAATCATGCACGCGTTATTAAAGTGCAGTGAACAGCAGGGGGGAGTTTAAACCAGTTTAATATGGGCTCTGTGGGGACCCAATTACGATGGATTACAGTGCAAGTTACTTTATTAGGTTGGGAGAACTATATGGAAATGTGGCAGCAGATGCTGGGAGTGACGTCAGGTGCGCAAAAAACTACTGCGCGTAGACACCTTTTTGTGCTGGGATCAGGTTTGATTCGGACTGGAGATATGACCTTTCCTCATTGATTTTATCCCTTTTTTTTGGATAAATTTCTGTCCAGTTGTTAACTGACATCGAAATGTTGGGCAATGTTACAAATTGGGTTGGACTCTTCCGGGTGTATAAATGTATAAATTGATTTCCGGGCTGGCGAACCCCGGGATCTAGGTAAATATTTAATGAGCCCCACGCACGTCCAGGATGCAAATTTCACTCCGGGTCATCCAGGTGGTCACGACCTGATCAATTTTTCAAAGGCCCCCATCCCCCCCCCCCACCTCCCTTTGATTGAGAATCGGCCTCAAAAAACCTGCTGCATTCATATTCACACACGTTACTATGCAACAGGCATTAACTCATGAATTTTTAAAAGCAACTTACGTTTGATCATGCCAACGTGGCCACCAAATTTTTGGGTAAAGTTATATGAAACTTGTTGTTGTTGTAACTGTTTGATACCGACTCTTGCAGTTTGGGAGTTAACCGTGCAAGTTTGGATCATTTTGTAGCCATAAAGAAGGGGCAGATTAAGTGGACTAGGGCCGATGAGTTATGATCCATCCGAGTGTGGCACGATGGCGGTTGGCATTCCGGCCACGTCTTCTCACCCGCGTCATCACCGAGTTTCGGAACATTATATCACGCTGCCCTCGTTCAAAGTGTTGCTGGAACATTTCCGGCTTGGAAAGAAGAAAAACTAAGGGGCAGGAAAGGTGGCAACCTCCGGGGCCAATAAGGCGGGGTCTAATTTAATCCAGGCCCCTTTGGCCCCTTCTCTTCTTCATCTGACCTGTGCAGGATTGATTTAACAGGAGCGACCCTTTTTCTGCGGAAGAATAATCGACTATTAGTCTGCGATAGAAGCGGCCTATATAACTCAGCAGACTGAGAGGCTAGCTAGTGCCGCCGCTTTTCTCGTAATTATTGTTCCCCTATTCGGCCAATCTAGCAGCTTTTAATGAGCAATGATGCCCAGGAGCAGGGTCCTGAATCAGCGATGTTGCCTGATGAGGCAGACTCCAGCAAAATGCCCTGAATTTAACGCCAATGTAGCAAGAGGCGGATTATTTAGTAGGTGGGGGAGATGATAATTATAATAATTTTAAAAGGTCAGACAATAGTTTGTAGTTAGTTGGCAAATTCGGTTTTTGAATCACCTCATTCCAGGTTGCCTCCTGGCATTGGGTCCGAAATTGGGTGCCGTTAACTACTTTCATGGCAATTTGATTCCAGCGCACCCCCTTTGCTCCACCTACTAACCCAGCATCATGATCTGTTCATATCGTACACACCCAGGCTATAGACGCTCAATTTTATCCTCAAAAAAAAAACTTATTTGATTTTCACTCTTCGGCAGCAGCAGAATCTACAAGAGTATGTATGGTACAGTACATTTATTACCGATTCAGCTGGCAGTAATTTCCACTCCATTAAAAATACCGTCTGACGTGGGTCGCCTTTGAGCAGTACTGGCCCGTAATTAATCCTTCAACTTTTGAATGAACAATGTCATACGCGCAATCCCTGCCAAGTCCGTTCTCTTGTTTCAAATTGGCCAGATTTCACGGTGCACATCCCTTCCTGGAATCCGACAGAGGGATTTGTACTCGTACAGGAATCGGGCAAGTTAATTCTCCGGATTTCATTTGCATGCTGAAAAAAAAGGTCAATCCTTCGCCGCGACGCACAGGCACCAAAAAAAAAAGCCGCCTCGTCTTGCATGGAGATACAGATCATACAGGGTGGCACACTGCTCAATCTACAAGTCTTTTTTTCTATTTGCACTGCATTGTCCTCACGTCGAATTGTGGACTGGAGCAGTTCACCACCCTGTGTATATCTAGTGCACACAAGGCTGCAACTCGAGACAAATCGATTCTATTGGGGACTAGACAGTATAACATTTCCTTTTCCCCCCTTCCACCTCTTAACTCCCACTGAGGAAAAGACCTCGGTAATGATGCACTGCCTGATAGGCTGTAATTCAGGGCTGAGACCCCCGAGATTTATCAAGGCGATGCATCGTAAGCGACTCTTAACGTATTAACTGCCTGCTCTCTTGTGTGTCTGTTATCGGGTAGACTGTTTTTAACTGATCGCAATCGATACTTTGTTTTCCTGGAGCGGCCTATATGTATATTCCGGGTTTTTTAAAATTATATCCTTTTTCCAATTTCCATTGCGGTACTTGTTCAATAGCATTCGAGCAGAGGGGGTTTATTTTTTTAAGCCTGAGCCACAGGAATGGTCCAACCACAGCAGGCCAGAAGCTGCAGTTAAATTCACGTTTCTGTATAATTAGAATTTCTCAAAAAAAATCATCTGGAGGCTATTACCAGTCCTATTTCAGAAAGGAAACATTAAATAATTTTTGTATTGTTAAAGCTTTTTTATGATGTGCATATATAGTACTCTTTTATCAATAAACCTTCCGTACTGTGCACCACTCTTGGAAACATCTGAACATGTTGTTGTTACGACCTGGAACTATTTAATTTTTACGCCGGCAGTTTCGAGCCGGAAACAATATTTTAGCCTGCAAATAGTAAGTGCACGTAACCTATTTGGGGCGCCAAGTGGCCTGTTCAGACACTGTGGTTTCTGGTGGGAATTGGCATGCTTCAGGCTATTTCCAAGCCCGATACTTTAGAGCACGCACATACAAAATGACTGCTGGCCAAGTTCTAAAGTCAACATTTGCAAAAAATTTTACCGGCCTGGAAATTGCGACCTCAACGGTCCTAACTAAACATACCTCCATTTGAAAACAAGGTTTACACACAAAAAAAGGCCCAGGGACGCACTAACAGTCGGTTGATTACACCTCGGGTTGCACCAACAACAAAAAGCTAAAGCTCTCCGTTAATTTAACCTCTGTACATATACGGACCTAATTAGCACAAAGTGACTGTATATGCCTAGCAGTCGAACCAAGCTTAAAATTTTAACCTGGTTTTGACTAATTGCCTTTCATAAAAATTTATGCACAACTGGAATTTCCGGATTACTGCGTTTGTTAAGACTTGCGGAAGCGTGTGATTAAATGTTTTTTTACGAGCAGTACTGCTACCTGCTGAATCCGGGTTTGCAGGTGGAAAACTACCCTCTTTTTTATTTTATCCGGAGTCCTTACAGAGCCCAACCGGGGGGGCCTTAATTGCACCGCAAATTGACCCAGCAGCCAATTCTGCAACGAGAAGGAAGGCGTAATGTTATCAGGCGCAAAACTTTTTCATTTGCACACACACTGGGATCGTAAAATAAAAGTAGTTTGCTGCCTGCCAACTGAATCAGTGGTCTCCGTAGGGATCAATTCCCGGAACCTGATTCTGCATCCGGTACACGGATCCGGAATAATAAGCGAGAAAAAGTTTCAGCAATTCGGTGATGAAAGAGTAAAGTCGGAATGAATCCTAGTTATCTCTCAAACATCAGGTGATGCACCAAGAGTAGTGCAAATAGTGACCTGATTACTCACACTTAAATAGGTCCATTGTGTCAGTTAAAAAGTTTTGTGCACAATTATTAAAAACATATTTTGAAACACAAAAATATCGGTTTTTTTCCATTGGAACCCTCGGGGCTTAAACCACTGAATTAGGTGAATCCACGCCTCAATTTTTTTTTATTTGCCAAATTCCTGTCGAAGATTTAATTTCTGAACCCGAAAGCGATTTAGAATACAGCACCTTGTTGACGCCATTTGATTAAGGTGACATTAGCATACCTTCAAGCCACGGTTGCCAAAACATCCCCACATCAAGAGTGAGTGAAAAAGTTTTTTTTTTTTTTTTTTGAAAAAAGAGAGGCCCGTTTTCTGCCAATAGTTTGCCTTTTGGATTTCCTCCACCCACCCCACCTCCACTTTTTTGTGCTCTAGAATGGTATTGATCAGCTGTGGTGGAGGTAGAGAAGGGGGGGCAATGTTTTATTGAGGAACCGGAGAGGAGACTTTGGCAACGTGGCTTCAGGGGCCGGGTATTGATCCCCATTGCCAGACCCGGTCTTGCGTTGCTTCTGGCTCCCACCCGAAAATTCAGCATCCCATGGACGAGCCATGGGGGGGTTCATACTCCCCTCACATTCCCCCCCAAAAAACACTGTATCTCTGCTTTCCCCCCCAAAAAATACCTGCACCATTTTGGGGGAAACCCTGACGCCATTTTGGGCCCCGTTTTAATATCCGATGCATGATGACCCACCCAGCCAAAATGTCCTACAAAATATTGGGGCGCATGGCTGCTTCCATGCCAGGAAAAGAGAGGAAAAAATGGGCGTAAATCGATAGTGACGTAGGCTTCTCTCTCTCCATAGTACTATACTATGACCGCCGCCATTCACCCAGCAGCACAGGGAGGAATGGCCTGTGCTTGATGCTGGATCCGGAGGGAGAAAGTGAATAATTGAGACAATAGACCGAATCGTTCAAACGGGGATTTCTCCGGAGAGGAATGTGTGGGGGCTGTCCCTCAAAATACGGGATTGTGATGGTTGTACAGTGGGAGGTAACACCTTCCGATTTAAATCCTAATAAATGCCAGCTGTTATAGGAGAGGAATCTCCAATGTGAGAGTTAGGACGTGTACGAAATTTGTAATAAACTTTTTAAAATGCCTTCCTGACAATTTTTCTTCTTTTGATTTTGCAGAAACAAGCGATGCTTGTCCGGCAGCTGGAGGAAGAGCTGCGGCTGCGCAGCATGCGTAACCCGAGCATGGAGATGCAGCAGCAGATGGAGGCCTTGTATGCTGAGAATGAGCATCTCACCAGGGAGATAGCCATTCTCAGGGAGACCATCAAGGTGAGTTCCATGAACCAAATAATAAAACAACTCCTTCGACGACGCTCGGTAACTAGTTTAAAAAAATCGTTGGGTCACAAAGTTGCAGGTATTTAAAAAAAATCAGTGATATGTAACTGCAAGTGTATCAAGGCACTTGCTTCATATATAAAATGCGACCTTCCTTATCTGGACCCATGTCATCTAGTTAAAAAGTGGGTTTCATAAAAGATGTGTGGGCGTGTATGAATGGGACGTATTCGTGAATGAGCTATATGCATGTGGGTGGGTGGAGGGGGGAGGGGAGGGAGCTGGAGAAGGGTGGTCTGCTCAACAGGTAGATACTGCCTCATACAGGTCCGAATTACTCATTTACGGATGGTGTGTCAGGTAGTACAGTACAGAGCCAGATTAACATGTGTTATCCTGGTTTATATGCAACCCAACAGGCAGATCATAACAACCGGGTGGCTTGGTTACCAGGGGCAAAGCTTGGCAATCTGTCCTTATATAATGTGTCTGGAGATTATTCGATTCTTCGACCATACATTGCAACAATATCTTGGGAAAATGGAAGTTTACGATCATCTACCAGAGTAAGGAGGCCTTCAACTAAAGCTGCCGCCAGGTTTTATTGTCCGCCATATGTTTGTGAATCATGTGCCTCTAGACAAGCTGTTGCAGCCTTGCGTCCTGTACATTTTTAGGTCCGTATACTATCTGCTAATCACTGGTTTCAATAACAAGCATGATTACGCAAGAAGGGAAGTAACAAGCCTTCAAGCTATACTTTGTGACGAAAGTTGGCAACTCGTGCTGTTGGCCAAACGAACTGGAAATAAAACATGGATGTACGAGAGTAAAGACGGTTGTTTGCTCGCAATCCCCGCAGATATTATACAGACCAGTGGTATACCCAACAGACGCACGTACTGTACGTAGCCTTGTAGCTACAATCCAATTAAAACACCCGGACAAAGTCTGGGCAGCACGCCCACTAAATCCCATCCGCATCTCCTAAAGCTCCGGGCCGTACATACCGAAAAACATCCCTTGTACTTACATCTTGATTACACGAAATGCAACCGCAAGAGCCGAAATGAGCGTAACACTAAGCCCGAAATCGCCTATGGGACGTCTAGTCCTTTATAGCACCGGAAGTGTGGCCATTGCTAGAACCAATCACAAAATGGTTGGATGTTATGTGCATGAAATACGAGTATAGAAGTGTCGTAGGCTGTATCCGCGACCTCACAACGAGTTTGACATTTCCAAATGACACCTGCACATACGAGTGATCTTCAGATGTTCATAAATTCATACGAAATGTTTTAATCATTACGAAACCATCTTGTGTAAATATGCTGCACTTTTGACGTCATATCCGACTTATTCCTTGAACCTTCTTCTCAATTTGATGCTCCCAAATGTACTTTTCGGACTGTGGGGCGCGCAGTAAATCCGGGAGAATTCGCGAGTGAGAGTTTGCGAACGAGAGAAAAAAAAAACGACGAATAAAAGTTTCTGTGCAGGAAGCGGGAAAGAGTTGGAAGTAATATTTACTGCCCAAGCAGAAAGGCATTCGGGCAAATCAAATGGCCTCTCGCAAAAGTTTTGTTCCTTGCGACGAGTTTCGCCTTATTTTCTTATTTTTTTTTTGCGGGTGTTATATCCGCAGTGTACCGAAGGTCACGGGTTTTGATGTGAAGTTGTTGAAAGATAAACCAGACAGAATTGTTGGGGCTGTTCAGATAACATTATCTTCGTTGCAAAAGCGGGGCAAACCACAAATTGAAGGGGTGGAGGACATGTGTTATTATTATTATTATTTAAATTGTCTTTTTCTGTGGGTTAATTTAGATTACGATGTGTGCATGTCCGGATCTACTAGTGTGTACAGTATATCCCACTGGAGCAAGTAAACTCGTGTGAATGACCCTACTGAAAGTTCCCTCAACGTCGTTTCTTGCCCCACACCGGAGCAAATCTTCTCATCTTGCTTTAGAAGAGCTTTGCTAACACCAACCTCTTTTCTCTTCCTTTTTTTTTGGTGGGGAACGAAAAAAAAACACACAGGAACTGGAGCTCCGGATAGATACCCAGAAGCAGACCCTTCAGGCTCGAGACGAGAGCATCAAGAAGCTTCTGGAAATGCTGCAGAGCAAAGGAGTAGGTGAGTGGCCCTCCGAGAGGGGTGATTTGTCCAGGCCTCTGCCCAATCAGGTGCAACCCTCTGCTCTTTTTCCAGCCAGTGAAGGATGTTTACTCTCGCTCTCACTTGCGCATTGTCTCAATCACTACCCGCTGAGAGTAAAGAGAGCAAAAGTTTTAGGCGGGGGGGGCAAAAAAAAAATACCGCCAAATTTTTTAGCACGCGAATTTGCTCGCGGTATTTGTAGCTCTTGAGAAATCTAATAGGTGCCATAAGTTCTGAATGGGGAGGGGTCGGTGTCAGAGTTTTTTTTTTAAAGTAAGGGAAGCTTTATTTGATTATTGTCTGGATTTATGGCGAGCGATTCTTCCGGAGCAAAATTTAATGCTGATTAAATTTCTGGCGGGCGTTGTGTAATCGCCGGATGTTTGCAGTTTCCTGCTCTTTTATTCACTGGAGATGTCAACAACATAATCCGCGTGTTTCCAGCTGTTGTTGTTTTCGTGGCCATGTTGGCAGCACCAATTTTTTTTGACCACTCAGTATACATTAAACAGGCTCTCTGCTGGACTATAGTGTCACGGCGGCTTTCAACCGTAAATAGTAAACAGTAAAAACCGTAAATTACAATTCCCACGTACAGTGTTTTGAATGCAAAATATTTTTGTATAGTAATCTTGCAACATAACCCTACACAGTATGAATGGAAATAACGTGGTCATTTATATGGCCACGAGTAAATTGGGCTCGGTGTGACCCAATCCGCTAATTGACTACTCGATCTGGTATTTCCAATACAGGCACAAAAAAAATAGATTCCAACATGCAGGAATTATGTTGATATTTTAGGAGTAGTGATGAGGCAATGTTTACTCGGGATATGTAATGTTGCGTAATTTACAGAATTGCATGAAAACTGGTATGAAATACTTGAGGTAAAATCTTTGTACGTGACACTCATGCAGGCCACCTGTTTAATACTTATGACAGTGGGTTTTGCCCAGCATGGCACCAACAACGGCTGGTTTTCCCTTTTTTTTTGCATACATACAAATACATGTAGTGGTGGCTCGGTCTTATATTGATGGCCTCCTCCCACACCCCTCCACGCCGGCGTGTGTTACCTACAAGAGCCATTTCGTTCTAGGGAAAGAAGAAGAGCGGCATATGTTCCACCAAATGCAGGCCTTGGCCCAGAAACAGGTGCATTCGTTTTCCTTAAACAAACTACCCCCCTCTAATTATTACTTGTATTTTTTTATTACCAATTATTATGGACTTGTCACTTTTTATCATGCTTGCCTGACCAGTGTATTCTTTGCTCACCATAATGGTAGCCAGTCACTATTCTTCTTTTCTTATTTCGTCTGCAGTTTTTTGTGTTTTCTGACGGTGCAACATATGACATTAGCGCACCAGAGGAAACATGTCACTATGGCGTTCAATTTGACCATTGGTTTTTTGTGCTCCTGTCCACCCCACCGTCCTTTCCAGTTCCTCAAGTCGGGAATCGTGCCGTTAGCCAATAGGAACCGATAGATACACAGGTTAATATTACTTTCAAAATCTAAATCAGAATGAAAGCAACACTTCTTCTGAGCACCAAGTGTAATTTCTTAAGAGCATGTGTCGGTACCTGCTGCGGCACACCCGACAGTGTACTTCCTACATATGATTTTTTTTTTTGTTCCTGAAGGAGAGGCTGGGGGGCATCATACTCCTGCTGGAGTGACCCTCGGGTACATTTTGTATGATGATGATGATGATGATGATGTGTGATGATGGTGATTTGGGGGAGAGTCACCGCAGAGAAAAGAGGTCTCCTGAAGCTTCTCTGATGGAACGATTCCCCCATGGCCCTTATTACTTATAGGTGGTAAAATGTCAAATGCGGACGCGGTGGAAATGGAGCGAATGCGAGCTAGGCTTGCGGAAAGCGAAACGCGAGTGCAGCTTCTCGAGCAAACCTTGAAGATGCGGGAACAGGAGCTGACTAGGGTGAAGAATGTGAGTAGGGGCCCTCCAAAACCCCCTCCAACACAATCTATATATTATCTTTTGTGCTGATGGTGTCCCGTCGTCCGCTGGAACCCTGGGTAATTGGGACGTTCACACACTAAGCACATGTCCCGGGTGATTCAGTGGACTCGCGCAAGTTGCAACGGGCCATTTTAACCTAGCTCAGGCCCATGCCACGCTTGAGCAGACCTGAATCAGACTTGTGCGCATAGGCCCCCAAACTATAGGGAAGTACGCATGCGTCAAGCCATTAAGCAGGTTTCTGCGCATGCTCAGGCCCTGAAATGGGCTTATGCGCATGCGCAAGGCCTCACAGCGTGCTTGTGCGCATGCTCAGGGTGAAACTAGGTCTGTGCGCATGCGCAAGCCCCGGAGAAGGCATAATCAGTGTGTAAATTACGCGAGTCCACATGAATTCTGTCCAACTTATGTCGGCAGACCCTATCCCGCGTGAAATGGCGTCAGGAAAAAAAGGCACTTTATCTCTTCTCCCTGAGGATCGATGGAGTGGCCGTCTCCTCAAGAGGGATGAGTGGAACATGAGGGGAGGGAACGGAGGAGGAAAAGTTGCGACTGAAAAACTTCTCAATTACTCGGGTTCCGATCACTGTCTTGTGCCTTTATTACCTTCCCCCATCGTAGTTTGGTTGCTTTCCACATTCTTTCCTGACTGTATATCTCTATATATACATTCTATCTCTCAAAAAAATTCCCTGCCATCATTTGTGGAGATTGAAAAATGGGTGCCTTCAGTGAGGTATGAGTTTGAATTTGAAACCGAAAAATTTTTGCGAAAAAAAAGTCGCTCCTTTTATTTTGGTGTACTATACTTTTTTTTCCTGCGATTTGGTTTAAAGTTGTTTTTTTCTTGCCGCCGTGCAATTAGGAGGTGTTTAGCAAGCCGTTTTTGCTCCACAACCTGTGACGATTGTGGTCTAAAAACGTTTGCCCCACAGACTCCATTTTGTACGCTGTTATGTTTTTGCACTTACTTTGCACTGGGTACATCCCATTTCAGTAGGGGGAGATGTAAAAAAAAAGAGTGTGCTTAGCGATCACTGCACATACACAAAATTGATCAGATCCCGAACCACGTAATCCCTGGCTGACAGAAACCACGCCCGCTTTCCACCTCCCCCAGATGACTATTCACGTCAGACCGCACCACACCCCACATATCACACTGTCACTACCCCTCCGACCGACTCTATCGCAATGTCACTTCTCCTGCCAGCCTTTTACGTCACATTCCTTCAACCTATGCTGTCAACCGCCCTTTGTTTTACTATCCAGGTCATTAATCTACAGGTTTTGTGCACTTGTAGCTATGGATGCGGTTGTTGATTAATGATATTCCACATATTCAATATTATGTATACGTAATTGGTAAATTTTAATAGAAAGCCTTTCAATCAAGTTCGGTGTTGCAATTAACTGTTACATACACGTTTAAATTACATCAATTTAAGCTCCATGACGTAATGAACAGTGATTATGTTATGATTATATTATGAAGTGCTCTTTGAGCGTCACCTGTTCAATATCCATATTTTACTAATGGAGAGTGCCATTTATCTGGGTATCGCAAGTTTTTTAAGCTCATAGGAGTAATTCGGTGTAATTAAAATGAGCTCATGTCACTATAGACAACATCGAATAAGTGGCAGCCAACCTTTCCTATCCACCTGATCTCCACATTATAACCTAGCACCAGCCAGGCACCCCCCCGCAGCGTGGCTACAATGTGTACAGGTTTACTCACTTTGGTTAGCTTCTGGCCATTGATTCAGTTCGCCATTCTTTCTTTTTTCTTCCTTTTCTCGTCCCCTCTTACCACTATACATCCCGCCTCCTCCTTCCTCTGCCTCTTACCCAACACAGGAGCTGCGGGGTTCGCATGAGTCCTTGAAAGGCTTGCATCACCACATGGAGAGTATGATGGCAGTGGGGACTATCCCTGCTGCCAACAAGGCGTCGTCCCAGGTAAACGCGCTCCCCAACTCGGTTCTCAGCACCCTGGTGGAGACCAAAGACGCACGAATCGCCACTTTGGAAAAGGAGATATGTCTGTTGGAGCAGGAGCTGAGCCGGGTTAGGGATTTAGGGGGTCCCATGTCCATTCTTCCTCATCACGGCTCCATGTTTGTCGGGGCCTCCTCCGCTGATCACTCCCTCACCTCCTTGATCTCCTGCACTTCCCCGCTCTCTGACCCGGACGCCTCCTACGGCTCCTTAGGCAAACCGGATAGGCTCAAGCAGCAAGTAAGTCGAAAGGAAATCTGGGTTATACTACTACCTCCGGGGGTATAGGGTCCAGCAGATTTTTTGGGACATGACACCAAAGGGGTTTTTAGAGGGGAAAGAGTCGAAAAGGACTCGTTCACACGATTGGTTTCGTTTCGGGTCCCTACCAATTTTCAAGGAGCGTGCGAGGAAAGTGTGGAAGAAAGCCGCCCATGGGGGGAAAAAAAGAGTCTAATCAGAAAACCAAGAGGCCAAAAAATGCAAGCATGATGCCAATGGAAAAACTTTCTCAATCCAATCAGATATTGGAAATTGTTCCAAACACTCATCCTGCTTCCATTCTTTATCCAGCCGGGGCGTGTTTTCCTTCCTTCATTCTGAGGGCCTCTTGCGTGATCGGTGGTAAATCCAGTCCAAGTGATTAATCTTACTTGAATGCCACTTGTTCTGGTTTTATCATTGGTCACGCAAGCAGGATGGGTTACTTTGGGGACTTTACCAGAAGGACGAAAGACCGACTCTTGCTTTCTTTGACTCGACGGAGATTTCCTATTGGCAGCTGGCTTTCATTCTGACCCTGTTCTCTCATGGAAGATGTTGCTAATAAATATCGCTTGCAAAAGTTAAACTCACTTTTTATGTACAAACTGTGTCGACATTTTTGCAGTATTTCCACTGTAACTATACCCTGAAAATGCAAAGAAAAAAATGCAAGTATTTAATTTATGGAAAGATTGGCTTGAAGTAAGTAATTGGTTTTAATTATGATGCTTGTGTTGTAATTATTGTATTAATGTGTCATATTGGAGGATTTACAAGGGACAATACTGGACTGTAAATATTGTGCAATTGAATATTTTTGAACCAAATTCTTCGAACTTAGGCAAAACGAAAAGCGAGTTTTATTTTTGCACCAAACCTTGTTAGACACAACTTTCTCCCCCAAAAAATGGCGGTGGTCCCCCTGCGAAACCAATCCTGCAGCGGATCCTTTTATATAGCCACATCGCTTCGTAGCACCCAACCCATTACCTCGGAATCAGACTCAGCTTGTGCACCTTTTGATTTGTTACCCCCCCCTTGGCCCTCTCTTTCGATTGATAAAAAGAAAAAGAGGAAAGCACCCACACACTATTATACTCACAGCACTTATGGCTTTTTTGTCCTCTTGTTTGTATCGGTTGTGTTGACCCCTCTATTGTCTAGCTCTCTTCTGTCCTATACTCTTCTTGGCTTTCTTTATAATATTATCTCTCACGTCTGACTAATAGCTGTAGGGAAGAAGTTGTTTTGAAGCTGCACCAGCGACGATCATAAAATTTGGCCGGAATAATATTGTTTGAAAATGAAAGATGGTCACGTTCAATGTCCACAACCTACGCTCGAAAATTCAGAAGCGTACGCCGACACCTCCGGATCACTCTTTTACGACGCTTATGGAGTGGAAAATCACTCGTTTTGAATGGGTCACTTTGGTAGTCACAGTTGAGATAATTTTATTCGGAGTAACAAGCCGCATTTTGAAGAAACGGTTGGCGTGAAATAGGCCCTTGGAATGGTTGACACTTATCGAACGGTTGAAAATGGAATGCACTCGAAATGTTCCTAATTAAATTCGCCTCTAGTACCAAATCACTTGTATTTCGTTATGAAAGTCATTGGATTATGAAAAAAGGTATATTATGAACACTACTAAGCACTAACCATTCTCTTTGTTAAGAAAATGACTTTTGGCAAGTGCTGCTTGAATTTCACTGTAGAGTTGTTCAATTTTTCAGCCACCTGATTGAAGGTCCCTCGATTTAGAGTGGTTTTCAACTAGAGACAATCAGTGTCACTCTATTTTACAGGGTTGGGTAATCTCGTTTCGAAAGACACGGATCGGCTCCAGGTGTGTCTGGCAAGGGCGACGCCACTCTTCTGAATTTATAGAGTGTAGCATCTCCTAGAGTCCTAGACTATAAGAAACTATAGCCCCTTGGCTTTTTTGCACGACTATGATCATATCTACCAGTGTGATTTTTCCATTTAGGTAGTCCACATTTTTTTGAGTTTGCCTCTTCGCTTCTGTCGGCTTGCTGGTCGTGGCAGGTTGTGGTCACGGAGAGGCAATTATATTGCCACACATACAAGCTTCAAAAGCTATAGAGTGACACACACACGCAACACGCTCAGACACACCAGACACGCATGGTCAGGGTTTCTCTCTAGATAGCTGTTGAGTCAGTCACACAAAAGCATATTGGGGGGGGGGGGGGGGNGGGGGGGAATCAGAGCCGGTTTAATTCAAAAATCATGATTATTTTAGCAATATTATTTATGAGGGATAGATCTTGTGTTGCAACTCAAATATCCGCATTTTTCATTCATTGTTCCTTTCTGTGGGCAGAACCCTAGAAATGTATTTTCAAATTGTTATGTTTAATCTACTGTAAATCAAAATACAGTATGTCCAAAAAAATGAAGCAGCTTGTATTTTATAGCGCTGCCAGATTTGTCTTTCACCTCGGTCAAAATGGAAGCCAATAGTTGCGAAAGAGAATGATGGGAAGAGCCGAAAGGTCTCTTCTCCCTCGTATTTCCCTCACTCCTGTCTGTTCTCTAGCTCTTTTTTTTATTATCGAAAATCCATGATGGAGGAGGACAAGCGGGGGTGTAGACAGGGGTGGGAGGGGGGGTGGGAAGGGAGATGAAAAAAAGAGCAGGTTCCAGCCCCCCCCTCTCCCCAACCCTTCAAAATATCCAGCAGCACCGATGGAGGGGAAGGGGTTTACTGGTGACTTTAGATTTTTTCCGAGCGGTTGGAAACTGCTGCCGGGAATTGACCATCTAGTTTCAGGAAGAGAAAATAGGATTAGGGATAGACTTCAGCAAAATAGGCAGGTTCAGAAGGGGAGGGTCGGAATTTCCACTTTGCAACAAACACATAAGGGTTAACAAACATGACATATCAATCTACACACTGTAATGAAGAGCAGAGCTGTAAATTTGTAGCAGTTAAAGCTACGAATTTGCAGCTAAATTCTTCCCACAGCTAATTCACACACGCGTCATACACAACATTTTGTAAAATATTTTCAATTGCAGTGTTATGGACAAGTTAATCAGGTAGTGTCATTATCTTACGTTAATTAACACGGCGACGCTACATTTTAAAACCGCTGACAATAAATCCGTCGCTTCTCCCCCCCCCCCCTCCCTTTATAGCCTTGTAAAAGAAAATCACATTGGCTTGTATATTACAATGACAGTTGAAACCGGAACGAAACCCATTCTTTCACGAACTTAAATCCTCTTTTGTGACTAACCCACACATTTTACCACCTATTTGCAAACGTGTCGTTTTCTTTTCCTCCCCATGACTTTTTCTTTTTCTTTTTTGGTGATTGGATGAATGCAATGACTGCATTTTTTTTTTGCTTTTAGTTCTTTTTTTGCATGCCTGGTTGTTCATTTCTTCAATGAAAAAAAGCATGGCCTCTCTCTCTCTGTGAGTCTGCTTTGTGATATCCCCACTCTCAGAATATACCTAAATGTTGTTATCACCGTCGTTCGATGTGGAGCGTTGTTATACTTTTGGGTGTGCGTGTAATAGTTGTTGTCTCGATGTCACCATTGTCAGGGAAGCTATTTTCTCGGGATTTTCTCGTCCCTTTCTTCTCTCCCCCCACTTCTCTCAATTATTATCTCTCCGATTCTTTGACGAAAATAATAAGGGGGCGAGCTATTATACCTATTAGTCGCAGTTAATGATGTTGATGGAAAAAATCCGCAAATATTTGTTTTTCTTCAACAGCTACCAACCCCAATTAGCTGTTGCCAGAAACCAGACATTTGAAATAATAATAAAAAAGTATAGCTGGTAGCTGTTGAAGAATGTCAGCTTTTATGTGGTTGCTAATTACACTTTGATAATGATCGATTTGCTAATCAAACAGCGTCGATTTCCCACACTTTCCGTCACATTTGTTGGCGACATTGGACGTTTCGGGCTTTTTTTAATATCGTGCGTTTTGCGGGATGATTTATCTCGTTTTCATTAAAAATCGCATGCCGCATCATTGCTGCTTTACACCGCGGGACAGTACCGAGGCTGCAGCTGTCACAGAAAGTAATGAATGTTGTGAATGATTGAATTATTTAAGCACTACGTTATTGACGGGAGAGTAGCTCTGTGTAATTGTGTCGGGGTGTGACGGGATTAAAACGTAATGTTTTTGGAAGCTTGTTCACGGACACTGTTTATGCTGTAGAGTTATTGAATAAAGGGTTACGCGGTACTGTAGATTGCCAAGTCATATATTAGGATAATGAGATGAAACTTTGAGGCCGTAATAGGCTATTATTGTTATAGAGTGTACGTATCTAATGATAGCAGTTTTGTCATAGTTCTTCCCTAAATAATATCATCTAGAAGGCCAGTAGTTTTTAGATTAATTGTTAATATTGCAATAATTATTGAGAAGGTGTCGTGCAGAAATGTATACTCTGCCGTGGTTTATTTAGTGTCAGGTAGCGTTTACGTGCTAATCACATTTAGGTATCCTTCTACCGTAAGAATGGCCATTCCATAAGCGGTGTAGTCAACTCCAAAGTAAATGTAATTTTATTCCCGAAAGTTCCACTTTGTTAACATACTAAATGCCTGCGAAATTGGCTTAGTACTTGGAACGCCGATTCCTAACGAATGTGAGAAAGTGTGGCAATCATCATTCCTTTATTTGATTGGTGTAAAAATAAATCTCAAAATGTACCAAAGAGAGAGGGCGGTGGGGTGAGTTTGGCTTAGTTAAGCACACACAAAATGACCTTTAAAAAAATAGAAAAAATGAAAGGAGAGATCGCGCATAACCAACTAGAGCTGGGGGGGTGACCGATGGCGTCTTCAGATCGAGGAGCTCCGGTGCGAGGTGACCAAAAGGGACCAGGAGCTGCTGGCCATGAGCGCCAAGATGAAGACCCTGGAGGAGCAGCACGCAGACTACCAGAGGCACATCGCCGTCCTCAAGGAGTCCCTCTGCGCCAAGGAGGAACACTACAACATGCTGCAGGCCGACGTGAGTCCGGAGGAGACGGTAGGGAAGGGATTCGGATGAAAAGAAAAACAATAGTCGACCACACGACTCTCCAAATTTTTATATACCATTGGTACCCACCTCTCATGAAAAGCATGGGCGGACGCATATTTGCAAGCCTACAGTGAATGCTACTGCCTTAGCGTGACCTGTTGACCTTATCCAGGCCAAGGCCAAACACAGCCAGAGGTTTCTCTAGAATTTCTAGATGCGTACGCCCATGTAGAGATGGCCTATTTTTTTATACCCCCCCAACCCCCACTTCCAGCAAAGTACCAACCCTTGTTTAGGCGGAGAAAGCTCTTTCGAGCAGACCACCGCTCTAGGAGCTTTTTCTGTTATTCCGGACTCCACCGACACGACTGCTCCAAAACTATTAGGACAAAAATAGAGAGAGAGAGGAAAGTCTAGAAAAATCCATATTGACAGTAGTGTCTCTGAAAACACTTTCGAGTCGATTTTTCTCCCATTGAAAGTTCACAGTGGTCTTTGGTTTGTCAGATTGACTTTGTGACAAGACACAATTTATGGTCAGTTACAAGGTCACATCTTGCATTAGGATAGATGTTGGAATTGCCATAATTTAAAGATCATTACGAGACGTTGCTTATGATAAGTTCACGTGCTAGTAAGAAGCACCTTGTACTATTTGAGTCCGGTTGGCTGCAGTAATCCCATTTAGGAATCTGAGAGCAAGCTGTTTTCCTTTCCAATAAGAATTTCCGGGCAGCCAGACTTTGCCTCTCTTGCGGTGGCATGTTGAAGAATCTGCCTCCCTCTCCCCAACCTCCCTTTTCTTCTCAGAGTCTCCCCCCTCTCTCCCTCCCCCATTCTTCTTCTTGGGCATGAAAGAACCCAGAAGGAATTCTCCGTCCTTCTCCTTTTCTTGGCCTGCCTCAGATTTCTCTATACTCCGCTAAAAATCGCTGTAGCAATGCCAGAAATCTATCGGATTCTCCCCCCCCCCCACCTACNTCTCCCCCCCCCCCCCACCTACCTACCACCTCCTTTTATCCTTCAGACTTGCGGAGAATTCAGCTCTCATGAAAGAATCCTGCCGAATTCCTATCCGTTTAGACAATGTACTTGAGTCGTGATATTTTTTTTTGCAGCATATGTGGCTATCCACAAATTTATTTTCTCCGCTTGATCTGTTGGATTGAAGAAGAAAAAATGAAAAGCTATTTCAACGTAGACCGGCGGCCAAGTTGAACCGTGTTGCTGTTTGGCTTTCAGGTGGAAGAGCTGAGGCTTCGGCTGGAAGAGAAGAACCGACTGATAGAGAAGAAGACCCAGACAGCTCTCCAGGCCAACCAGGACCGAAACAGGCTGAACAACGAGCTCAACGAGATCAGAGATCACATGGACATCAAGGACCGAAAGATCAACGTGCTTCAGCGGAAGGTGCGAAAACACCTCGTTTTTTTTCCGGGTTATTATTGCTAAAAAGAAGCTGCCTTGTGGGATCGAGAGCTATTTCTCTTCCAGGAATGAGTAGTGGTTGCTCGTGAAAGCAGTTTTCATAGCCGGGGACCACCGATTCTAAAAGAAGTACTAAATCATATCAGCTACTTTTTTTTTGGGAAGCCCTATCGTATAATGTCAGTTTTGCTCTAGTAATCTCTGATACTATCCCGGCTACGTCACGGTAAGTAACGACCGGTGCTTACACTTGGACATAAATCTTCTTCCCGATATTGAATCGTGATTGCTATTGGTGCAGGAGCATGATTTGATTTTATAGTTGCCAATTATGTTTTCCTATATACAGTTAATGTGTTGACATTGAGTTGCCATTTAGTTGTTTTGATTTTTTTTTCTGTGTTCATTTTATGATTTGTTGTGAACGCTATGTTTTCAGGGATTCCGGACGGTTTGTGTTTCGTAGTTCCAGTTGTTCCCTCTTTTTTTTGGTTGAATTATGACTTGTTTTCTTCAGAGTTTCCAAGGCCGTGGGTTTCTTTATCATATTTGCGACATTTTACTTTTGAAGAATCGCGTATGAGATGCTCATCGTGACACTGGAAGGTGAGCCATTTACAAGATCGTTATCTTACTAACATTACTGTCTTGTATACAAGTAATTAAGCGGTGTTGGCCAACCAGATAGAACTTGTAATATTTAAAGAGACACGACTGAGCACAACAAAGTCTACATTGACTTTTAACAACCCAACCTAACACAAGTTATTCGGTTTATTTGACTGCAAAGAACTCAATATAACTTTGCTTTTGATTATTTCAGCGTGCAATTCGATGTTTAACTAACCTATAGCACGGTTATACGTAATCTATTTTAAGCAATGAGATTTTATTGCGTGACTTTATCGCGAATAACAGCTTTGAGATAAATTTTTATTGAATGCACGATTATTGCGAATGTACGAGATTTTGTCGAGATTACACTGCCATTTTTGAACTGTAGCATGCTATGCTACGAAGAGAAGGAGCAATTACACATGATATCAGATACAGCGCGGATACCTGAAAGCTTTTGGAGCCCATGGCTATACTTATTCTGGTTGGCCAAAACACATTCCGGTGTTGCCTGGTGTTGTAATGTAACCCGTGTTAATTTCGCCCTGGTCTATAGATCGAGAACCTGGAGGATCTGCTGAAGGAGAAGGACAACCAGGTGGACATGGCTCGAGCTCGACTGACCGCGATCCAGGCTCACCACTGCACATCGGAGGGGGCGCTGAGCAGCCTGGAAGAAGCAATAAGCGACAAAGAGAAGCAGATCCAGCAGCTGAGAGAGCAGCGAGATAGAGCCGAGCAGGAGAAGCACGAAGAGCGAGATCTTCACGAGCGTGAGATTGCAGAGTACAAGATGAAGATGCATTCGCTGGAGAGCGAAGTGGAGAAGCTCCAGGTGAGGCTGGAGCGAGCCCTGGCCGAGAAGGACAAGCTGGAGGCAAAGCTGGAGAGCTCGCAGTCGGAACTGGGCAAGTCCAAGGCAGAGCTGGACAAGATGCAAGGGGAGGCTGGGAAGAGCAGCGTGGAGTGGGATGCTGCCAAGCAGAGGCTGACCAAACTGGAGCTGGACAACGAGAGGATCAAGGCAGAGAACGAGCGGCTCAGGCACGAGGTCGAGAGGTCACAGACCAGCTACGGACGGTCCACGTTCAGCACCACGCAGGAGATGGACAGGCTCCAGGAGAAGCTGGACAAGTCGCAAGCGGAGCTTAGGAGAGCCCAGGCAGAGCTCAGGATGAACCAGGTACAAACGTGATCTAAATTCGGAAACATGCGGAAAGTATAGCCAGTTAACTGGGAATGAAGGTGACATTTGAAAAGCGATCTGGGCCGTGCAATCGTAGCCTAATTGCTACATGAAGCAAAACTCAGGTCCGGTGCATTTTACGTCCATGGCGAGACATTAGTCCTAATTGCGATCCCGTCTCTCTGCCGGTTTCTAACCGTTCTGTAGTCACTCCCAAACTGCTCATGAAGCAAACAGAAGGAAAGGAGTCTCGTGGGACCTGTTAAAATTTGCATGGACACGGTTCCGGAACCGGGTGTGTCTTTACATTTTAATGGCCTCGTCCTTTGGGAAACCGCTTAGACCGGCTCACCGACAGTCCCGACGACTCAGACCTTGCCTTGTCACTTCCTTTTTTTATTCCGACTCTACAGTGTGCGTGCGTGCAGCCTGTTAGAGCCAGAAGAAAATTCTTTCAACATATGTCTAGCTCAATACCTGCGGCCGAATATATGAATGCTAATGTGGGAATGGCTAGAAGGGTGTTTTCATTTCGTCCTGAAAGTGTCTTAATGCTTTATTGTAATTCCAGGCTGAGTATGAACGGTCGCATGTGGAAGTGGAGCAGCTCCAGGAGAAGGTGGAGAAATCCCAGGGTGAGATCTACCGGTTGAAGGCCAAGCTGGAGAATGCTCAGTCGGAGAAAGAGAACCTCCAGGACGAGTACGACCGAGCCCAGGCTGCGCTGACCAGGCTTCATGGAGAGCGGGACAAGGCTGTTACAGAGCTGGAGAAGCTGAAGGAGGAACTGGAGCGGTCTCAGGCCACTCTAGGGAAGGCCCAGCTACAGCAGGAGAAGACACAGAATGCGCTGGACAAAGCCCAGACCGAGCTGGACAAGATGCAGGAGAGGTCGGAGAAGGTACAGGTCGAAGCCAGGAGGCTCCAGACGGAGAAGGAGAAGCTGGGGTACGATTACGAGAACCTCCAGTCACAGCTGGACAAAGCACAGGGTCAGGCTTCAAGGCTTCAGAAGGAGAAGGAGACTGCGCTGCTGGAGGTTGACAGGCTGAGGGACAAGTACGAGAAGGTCCAGATGCAGATGGTGAGGGTGCAGAAGGAGAAGGAGAACTTCCAGACCGAGTCCGAAAAACTGCATGAGAGACTGGAACTGACGCAGGCTCAGTTGGCCAAGGCACAAAGAGATCGAGAGAACACTCAGGCCGAGTTTGAAGTGCTTAAAGAAAGGTACGAGAAGGGCCAAGCTCAGGTGCAAAAGTTCCAGCTGGAGCGAGACGACGCGCAGACGGAAATAGAGATCCTGAAGGACAAGCTGGAAAAGGCCCATCTGATTGCCAACAAAGCTCAGGACGACAAGGACGCCGCAGCCAAGGAGTTTGAGAGGATGCTGGAGAAGTACGACCGATCCCAGGTTGGTTCAATCTATATGCAAATGTGCCTGGGAGGACACAAATGAGGTTATTCACAACGTATATCTGTGCTGGGAATACAAAACTGTTGCTATTTTTGTGATGCAATATCTGTTGGCTAACACTGTCTTCTCTTTTGCATTTTCAAGAGCGAGGTGTATCGGCTGCAGGGAAAACTGGAGACAGCCCAAGCGGATCAGGACCGCCTGCAGATGGAGGCGGAGAAGTCCCAGCTGATGGCAGCCAAGGCCCGCGAGGATCTCCGCAAGGCACAGGAAGACGTCGAGAAGGTTCAGGAGATGTACGACCGATCATCACTGCAGCTTGGCCGCTGCAAGGAGAGCGAGGAGAAGCTGAAGGAAGAGACGGAGCGAACCGCGGTCGAGACGGAAATGCTGAGGGAGAGGTACGAGAAGGCCCAGATGGAGCTGAGGAGAGTCCAGAACGAGAAGGAGAAGGTGCAAGCCGAGGTCGAAAAACTGACCTTCGAAGTGGACCGTGCCCACACCCAATTCGGCAAGGCGCAGGCAGCGCAGGAGAAATACCAGGAAGAAGTGGCACGCCTGCAGGTAACACGATCTATTCAGTCACATAATTGACACCACAACCTGACACAAAACATTTCAATTGCAGGTTGAGGTTGAGAAGATGTACGACAAGTATGACAAGAGCCAGGCTGAGGTACGGAAGGCGCAGGCTGATGCAGACAAGGCAAGGCAGGACACCGAGACCATGCAGGTTGAAGTGGAGCGGTATGCGGCCAGAATGGGCAAGTACCAAGACTCGCAGGAGAGGACCATTGAAGAGACGGACCGGCTTAAAGTGGACGTTGAGAAGTACAGGGATCGCATGGAGAAGGCACTTGTTGAGCTGGAGAAAGCACGAGAAGCCCGTGAGAAGGCTGAGAACGACCTGGTGCGGCTCAGGTCAGACGTTGAACGGGCGGAGACGGCCAAAGGAAAACATGCTGAGAAGTGGATCGCGGAAGCCGAAATACTTCGCGAGCGGTTAGAGACGACCCAGAATGAACTCCAGCGCTCCAGAACAGCCAACACAACCCTGGATGATGAATTGGGTAGGCTTCGAGTTGAGCTTGAACGCAGCCATTCGCAGGCCGAGAAATCAGCCAGCGTGCAGGAGAGACATTCGGGTGAAATTGAGCGAATGCATATCGAGGTGGAAAAACAGCGCGATAAGGCCGAGAGGGCACAGGCTGAACTCCAGCGACTCCAGTCCCGGCTGGACACCTTGGAGTCTGAAAACCGTCGCCTCAGAAATGAGGTTCAGTCATCCAGTACTGCAGTGGAACGGTTTTCAGCAACTCATGAGAAGACCAGGACTGAGGCTGAGCGGACCACTATGGAGCTGGAGAAGACCAGGGATCGCCTGGAGCGAAGCCTCCAGGATCTCCAGCAAGCGCAGTCTGCACGGGACAAAGCTGAGAGTGATGCAGCAAAAGCCAATCGTGACCTGGAAAGAGCTCAGCAACATCTCGCCAAGTACCAGGAGACATCGGAGACATCTAAGTCTGAATTCGAGCGCATGTCCAATGAAATGGAGAGGATGCAGGCTAAGGTGGAGAAGAGCCAGATGGAGTTAAGACGAGGCACAGAAGAGCGCACCAAACAGGAGGCTGAAATCCAGCAGTTGAAGTCAGATCTCGATAGAGCCAGAAATGAAGGACAGCAGAGGACCAAGGACGAGTCGTCCAAACTGCTGACGCAGCTGGAGGCCGTCCAGGCAGACCTGATGAAGGCAACTAAAGAAAGAGACAAGCTGGGAAGTGCTCTGGAGAAGAGGGAGAAGGTAGGGGAGAAGGTGGAAAGACAAATAACCAAGCTGGAGGGCGAGGTGAAGCAACTGACCACAGACAGGGACCAGCTGGTCATCCAACTGGAGAAGTCGCAGGAAATGCTCATGAACTTCCAGCAGGAGCTGCAGCAGTCAGAGGCAGACCTGGAGGCAGCGAGGGTGGAGAACAAGAGGCTCAAGACAGAGCAAGTGAAGGTAATAATGGTGCACTGTCAGTCTATATTGTTTGTGCTAATACCGACCGAAATATTCACAGGTGACAAAAGACGTGGAGCAAGGTGTGAAGGAGATGTTGGCGAGCAAAGACAAGGAGATCCAGCGGCTTCAGCAGCAACTACAATCTTACGAGAAGGACTCACTGCAGTTACAGCAGGAGAGAAACAAAGAGCGTCAAAGAGCAGACAAGATGGAGAAGGAGGTGGCTGCAGCTGCAAAGCAGACGCAGGAAAAGGGCAAGGTGGTTGAGTCCGAACTTCAGAATGCAAAGAAGCTGGCCGATGCAGAGAAGGCGAGGGCAGATGGCGCCGAGAAGGCTGTCCAGGAGCTGCTTCGGCAGACCCAGGAGTTGCAGAAGCAGAGCCAGCAGCAGAAGCAGCAGTTGCAGCAGGCCAAGGAATCAGCGCCAGACACCCAGAGGATGTCCAAGGACCTCAAGAAAGCACACGAGGAGCTTAAGAATGCTGCTGTCGAGCGGGAGAGGTTCCAGTCTCAGCTGGAGCTTCTTGTCCAGGAGCTGCAGCAGAAGCAGGTTCTTCCAGACAAAAAAAAATAGAAATCACTTGGTGTTGTTGGCAACTCAATGTCTCACATGCACTGTTTTCCCTCCTTTGGTTTAAGGAAGCACTTAGTTCTACATGTCTGCAACTCAATTATGCCCATAGTAATGTGAAGATTTTTGTTGGAGTCATCCAAACATCACTTTTGAATATTAGACCTGCACTATTTATAAATTGTCACCTAATAGAAAAGTTATATTGAACTGCATGATTTTAATGTTCCTTTTTTTTGACATATTTGTTACTGGATTTCTTTAGGTGGAATAATTCCTACATGGGAGACTGCACAACGCAGGAATTTCGTGCATTAGGTCCCCCATCTGAATTGACCCGAGTGTGTCCCATCCCTAGGTTGAAGTTCAGGAGGCGAACCAGCGTTTGGCAAATGGTGGTCCCCAGGCGGCGGAGGCAGCCCAGTTGAAGAAGCAGGTGGATGAGCAGAGGAGGCAACTGGAGGAGCAAAGGAGACAGCTGGAGGAGCAGAGAAAGCAGGCAGAGGAGATGAGAAGAAAGGCGGAGGAGAGAGGGAAAGGAGCGGACGTGGCCAGGAAAGCAGCGGACGACAGAGGAAAGCAGCTGGAGAAGGCGGAGGCCGAGCTGAAGAGGAGGAAGGACAGGATAGACCAGCTGGAGCAGCAGCTGCATAAGGCGCAGGCGGAGGCCTCCAAGCCAGGGGCCGCTGCTCCTGCAGGAGGGGCGCAGGCCGCCCAGCTCCAGAAGGCCCTGGCCGAGAAGGAGAAGGCCCTGGACCTGCAGAAGAAGGAGGTGGAGAAGATGAAGGATGAGGGGCAGCGCTCGCAGGGAGAGCTGGAGAGGCTGCTGCAGCTGGTGCAGATGAGCCAGGAGGAGCAGAACACCAAGGACAGGCAGATACAGGACCTCCAGCAGTGAGTCCACTCGCCTGATCCTGCATCTCAGATATTTTGTGTCAATGTTTATCATTGATGCAAGTGGACATAATGCAACACTGTGTTAATATTGACTTCTAATGTTTTGGTAATGTGGTGATTTTTTCTTTCTGCAGGGCACTGAGGAACGAAAAAGCCAAAGTGAAGAGTCTTCAAACTCAAAGCGCTCAAATGGCTGCTGACCAGGTACGCAACAAGTAACAATGAGAGAAGAGCTGCATGATAAATATTACGAAACTAACACTGCATTTTCTTCTTCCCTTCTTAATTTTTGCGTTATTACCACTTTGATTTTAAATAGTCTTCAGGCCCTGGTGGCTTCCTCAAAAGTCTGTTTTAAGTCTGCTGAGAGAAACCCAAGCACATGCACACACACAAAGCGGACAAAATGTGCTCACTTGTGTGTTATAGTCCAAAGTAACATTTTTTTTCTGGTGATTCAGGGAGTACTAACCTTGTGAGAAGTAACTGAATGTGCTAGTGAGCGACAAAACCGAGTGCCTAAGACTGAGGTTTTGCATTTAGTTTGACAGTTGTTTGGTTCTGTTGTTTTGAGTTTTTAGTTCGCCAATATTTTTGGTGGCTTGTGTAGAAAAGTGATGTGGAGGAGCTGCTGAAGAAGGATGAGGTTGACGAGCAGAGTCTGGACGAACTGGAAGAGCTGATCCTGGTTGTGAAGCAGAAGAACGACAGGATAGAATCACTGGAGCAAGCCTTGAGGGACAGCCTTGTCATCACATCCCAGCGAGACAGAGAAGAGCAGGTCAAACTTCAACAGGCAAGCCAGCAAGTGACGAAGCTAGAGCAACGCCTGCAGTCGTTGCAGTCTGCACATGCACTCAGGTGTAACTTGTGCAAACCCATTGCAACTAGGATGAGCGTGTGCCAGGCCAGACTAGAGACTCTCCTGACTGAGAGAAGGACCCATCTGCAGGAGCTGTTCGACATGAAGTCAGTACCGAATATTGCTAATTTGCAACAACTTATTGATGTAAAGTAGCTTGGAATTAGATGGTTGTCATTTTTTGACTCATAAATAATTTTGGCATATGACACAATAGGATGAGCTGTGATATAGCGAACACTTTTGCAGGCATGAAGCGCTTACAGCTGCCATCAGTGAAAAAGATGCTCAGCTTGCTCTTCTTGAAGTCTCTGGGATAAGAACCGCTCGTCAAGCAGAAGACGTTGATAGGCTCCAGTCTGACAAAAAGAGATTGGTTGCTCGGATAAAAGAAGAGGTAAGCAAACAAGTTCCAACTTGAAAGCCAAGGGAAAGTGGCTTGGGTCATTTTGCAGACGTATATTAGGCAATTTAGATTTGCCTAGGTCATTTCAGTTGTAAAATTTAAACAAATACTGTGCAGCTTTTTTTTATGGATTTGCATTTACACAGGGTAATAGCTCTAATTAAACGTAATGAATTTTTGTCCAGAACGAGAAGAGAGTGAGGCTGCTGAAAGAATGCTCCATTCCAACTGACAAAGAGTGCAACGGAGGAAGCTGGGCACTTCCTTTCTTGAAAGAGGCTGTGGATGAAACTGCAGACTGGGAAGAAGTCGACGTGAGTCTTCCAGAGCTGAGCAGCTTCAACTTGTCTTCTGGATCATATGGTCAGCATGGATTCTACTCGCCCAAAAATAAATCTAGCATAAATTTCATAATGAAATATTTAAATCTCTCTCCCACAATTTTAATGAAGATTTTCAATATTACAGGTGTGAATGACCAGTCTTCGGATGTGACATGATGAGTGATTCGCCAGAAGTGAGTGTTTCGGTTCAGGCATATGTTATATATTTTTTATAACCTCGACACAAAATGACACTCGGATTTGAAAGGTCTCAAATGAACAAAGCAACAAGCACAAGGATTTTGGTGTGAGGAAATACTCTCATATTGCAAAAACCTACAAAAAAAAAATTAGGGAGAGAAATCTCTGCAGCTTTCGAAAAAAAACTCGGAGCAATATATCGATGTGTAATAATCGCCATATTTGTGATGAAGGACGTCAAACAAAAATAGGGAACATAACAATTGGCGATGGTGAGTCACGTCTTCCCCGCCTAAGAAAAACAACAGTGTGACAATATGGATGAGGAAGAAAACGAAAAGAAAAGAACCTCAAAAAAAAAAGGTGTGTGCGGATGTATGTTACGTGTCGTGATATGGGGGGGAAAGCAAAACCCAATAATTTTTTTGCTTTGTTTTTCCTGCAACCCACCTTACGACTGTTTTCCTGCATTTTTGAAATAAGAAGTGATTCACTTCAAGACTGGGGGTGTAAAGAAATGCAACAAAAAAGGAGAAAAAAAAATATTATGTGGATGAAGAGACTCTTGTTGAGTAGTCCTAGTGTCAACCAAACTGCCACAGTTGTGCCATTACAGTCTATAAAATGTGTAGCCTGTTGTGGGAGCCATGGTGGAGCTACGTCATTTTGTTTCCAGTAGCACAATACAAAACCTTGATTTTCCCAAAGCAAGTGGACATTACACCCTATTTTAACCAAAAATCAAATCATACAGACAAAAGCAGCCAAACTTGCAATCCCTTGAATTATACATGAGCAGGCTTATGTAATTTAAGGGTTTTTTTTTGTTTTGTTTCACATGATGGAATTAACATTTTGTCGTGTCTGTCTTACAAGAGTATTTTTTATTGAAAGCAAGGTTGTGTGCAAAAGTGATAAACACTAGAGTGCATTCCTGCCTTTGACACTACTTGATAAAAATTGCCCTCTGGCCAATGAGATTATTAAGCTGTTGCTGTGTACGTAAATAAAGTTCATGTACTAGCCATAACTAGCAAAGTGCAGAGATAAACGAATCAATCAATATTTTCATATCAGTCACTTTTTTTTTGATGGGGCCATCACATTTCGGTGTAATGTACACTTGCAACAATTTCCTTATTTGAACACTATTCCTACCTTACAGTAGAAAAGTCATTGCAGCAAGTCTTTAGACATAGGTGCCATGTATTTAAAACAAAAAAAGAAGAAGGGAAAAAATAGGGTGTTGAATTTACAAATGATAAATTTTGTGAATGCAATACGTGTCTTCTCAACATCAGTTTTCTGTGAAGATTTGTGATGGAGCTTGTTCCAGCTGCCTTTCTCGAAACAACCTTTTCGTTTTCAACACCCAGCCTGAGCATTTATTTATTTATTCAGCATATTTGTTGAGGTAAATATACATGATATGTGTGCAAGTGATTGTGACGACCACAAAAAAAACAATTGGAACAAGCTCTGTGACCAACTGACAACAATAAGAAGAATGCTTTATGAGGAGCATTATTTTTCATATTGTTTGAGTACATCTGTTGGAGATATTAATTGAAAATACCATGCATATTGTGAGTATATGTGTGTAAGAAAATAAGCTGGTTAAGGCCCATCCCTCCCACCCACCACTGCCCCCCACCCCTAAAAGGTTTTTCCAGAAAAAAGAGAGAAGTTCTTCACTGTGCAAAGTTGATTCCTATTCCAACTAGTCTTAGACGAAACCCCGATCATTTCCCCACTTTTTCCGAGCAGCAGCGCAAAAAAAGAGAAAAAAACCCTTAGGTGGACACTATCTTATGAGTCACTAATCGTGTTCGTTATTAGGGAATTTTTTTTAAAGAGAGAGAAAATAAATAATCTTTTCTTCCCCCCCTACCGTGGGGCATTTGCCTTAATGTTTCGAATGGTGTTCAGAGTAAAGATGAAGGGAAGGGGGAAAGATTTAGTGTTTATCACTCCCGAAGTAGTTCTTTTCGCTCTCAAGGAAGTTTTGCCTGCAAAGTGAGAGGATTATTTTTTAATAAAAATAATCTCTTCTTGCAGAATATTATAGTGGGTAGGGGCATTTGCATGTGACCCAAAGCACCTTAAAATTCTGTGATAACTGCCATCTCACTCCAAGCAAATTTTCCTCGTGGACAGTGCAAAGTCTGTTGTTAACAAAATGTGATTGAACTTTGATAGGTCATGCAAGAGTGTGTACAACATGTTGACAGTATTCGCCTCGACTTCGCCATTTGTTGAGCTGGAAAATGCACAAATTTCCAAACTTCCCACTTTGATCAGACCTTTCATGGCATTGAGAAGAAAAAAGAAAAAAAAATGAAAAGGAAGGGGTGATAGCTGCAACGTGTATAGCAAGTTTTTTGGATTTTTCTATGCACATAACACTAATACACATACAGACACACAAACAAAACCCTTACAACCCTAACTATAGTATTGGAGGCAGAAGCTCTTTTTTTCCCAAACGATTAAAAAAGGAAAATTGAGACAAAGTTGTCACATCGGAGGAACTTAATCTTATTGATCTGAGCTCACTCTTTCTCTCAGCACTTCTCCATCTCAGCTTATATAGTATATTTCTTGCTCAGCATTTCTTTCCGTGGGGATAAAATATATTTAAAAACTATTGTGTATGGATGTGATGATCATATCAAGTTGTCTGTCTCCCATTCGCAAAAAAAAAAAGAAAAGAAAAAAAGAAAGTAATGTGATGATGTGCCCATTTATTGAGACTTGACAGAATTAATTCCCCTTCCCGAATTGGGTGTACGCTTAAATAGCACCAATTATTGTATTCAAATGCATACTTTAAAAACAAGTAAAACTACCAAAAAACATAATGGCCATGTCTCTCGATTACACGGCAGTTCCTAGGGTTAGAGTTAGATGACGTAGTTTTTTGCGAAGGAGAGGGAAAAAATTTTTTTGCTGGTAATCTCATGCACCAAAAGTAGATGGTTGGTGTGGAGATGGAGATGATATGATGACGTTGTAGCCCCCACCCCCACCCCGACCCCCCCACCCCTTACAAAGAAAAATGGAACCAAAAAATAAAGTAAATAATAATAATAATAATAATGAATAAATAATATTAATATGTGCTGTCTGCTGTTCCCGTGTGCAAGGTGTGCTCTCTTTGCTGTTGCCTAGAGCTCTTTTGTGAATGTGGCATGCATGGTGGAATCCATGAGTGTTTCTAATATTGGTTTTGAAATGAGTTATATTTGGTCCCAAGAGTTATTGTTGAATAAACTGCTCTTTACATATGCAGGATGTGCTGTTTTTTGGTCACCTTGTGCAGCCTTTATGGTCATGCAAGATTAACCATGTGGCATCGGGCCAACTTTGAGAGTTGTGGTGTATACATCAGTGGCTGTAAACATACAGCATTTATCTTGAAGTTGGTGAATTCAGGTCAGAGATATAGGTATGTCATATCAAAAATATTCCAGAAATCAACGACCTATGCTCCGTTGCAACACCATCACCTAAATAGGAAAAAGTGAAGCGTCTTTATAAAATGCTATCATGAACCAGTATCGTTGTCAATAACTCATTGCAAACTCAAGCAATGTCACTCGCTTGCAATGGACATGCTCAGGAGGAGTCGACAAGAAGAGTGGACTTCTTTCTGGAGAAATGTGTGCACGAGCCCTTGACCAGAAACCAGGTGCAGGAAGGTTACAGCAAGTGGGCCAAAGAATATGATCAAGTGAGTCACAGTCAGATTTCACTGCATGAATTAAAAGGGTGAAAACCAAATTTATCTTATACAAATGAAACTGATTGGGTGTTCAAAGAAATAAAATGTCAAATAATAGGCACAACATAGACTTTGCATTTTTAAAATATTTTAATTACAACTATTTAGATTAAATATTTCAAGATAGCTGCATGAATAAATTCAGGTAGCCCTGAGACAATGAACCCACATTTTATTATTTGAATTCATTTCAGATAGTGCTGCAGGAGCCATACATGGCTCCAGCAGAAGCTGCTCATGCAGCTGCAGAGGTTTTTCCTGAATCAAAAAGAGCAGGCATAAAAATTTTGGATGTTGCTTGTGGAACTGGGGTCGTCGGAGTGCAGGTAACCAGTGATCAATCAAACAATAAGAGTAGTGTTGTCACGTCACAGTCAATCTCAATCGTTATTACGGGCTTAACTGAATCTCATTACGAATTTAATGGTGGCTTGATAACGATCATTATGCACTTCAGTTGCATGAGCAAGGCTTTCGACACATTGATGGAGTGGATCCCAACTGGAAGATGGTGTCTGAATTGTTGCCCAAACGTGTCTATCGTCGTGTCACTTTGGCTGCTCTGGGAGATGGTGACAGCAGCAACAGTGTACCGGAGGAATCTGACAAAGAGATCCCCGAGGAGTCCTACGATGCTGTCATTCTCGCTGGTGGATTTTCCCCTGGCCATGTGCCTTACACGGCCATTTACGACATGCTCAGGGCATGCAAGAAAGGAATGTGTACTACTCTCTGGTCACACATTGGTTTGATGATAATAATTAACTGTCTCAATTAATAGTCTCTGTATTTCAGGTGGTGTAATAGTGATAGTCATGCGTCCCGTTGTGCTGATGGATCAAGATTATCTGCCACTTGGTCCTCTCATGGAAATCCTGGAAAAAGAAGGAAAATGGAAGCTAGAAAGAAAGAAAGAGTTTAAAAATTATTGGCGTTCCAATCCTGGCTTAGCATTCACTTTCCGCAAGTGCTAAGAATAATTTATCAGCTCTTCATCTGATCAAATGTATCAGTCATTTATTAACCTCTACGTTGGCAATTAATCAAACAAAAATAGCGCTGAAGCTTTGCGTGGCAGTGTTGTGTGTAATCATTTGTTATATCTTCTGTTATAAGATACAACGTGTATCTTAATGTGTGCATGGTCTTGACTAAGTAAATAACTTACGCTAAAAATCTGAACAAGTCCGATTTACTATATAGTGAATGACATTTAGTTGGCCTATAACTTGCATAAGATCCCGAAAATGTTTAGGAGAGAACCTGTGATTTTATTATATGCAGCTATTAAAGAGCCTTTATAAAATGCATCATTAAACACTGATGTCTTAGTATTGGCCTCAATTTGTGCCAAATCGCTTCATGTTTAAAACTCGCTCCATGTCTTTGGTGGTGTTAGCAAAATGTTTGTGTGTAAAAGTTAATCAAGGTCGCTTTGGGCCACCTCAGCTGACATTGAATATAGCTGGAACAGTGGCCTCGTATCGAACATTTGATAAGCACCCCAAATTGCCATACTTGCGCAATACATAAAGATTGGAAACAGAAACAAGCTCTTAGCACCCACACGTGCGGAGGCCATTCGATTTCATTACTCATTAATGATAATTATTTGGTACAACACTAATGCCCAAGAACTTGAGAATTTGCCTAGCACACTCTGAGCTCTTGATGATAGAGAAAGACTCACTGAATAACTGAAATTACCATTCCAGGATATTATTTTGTTAAATACTTTTGTTTACTCGATTAACAAAGGAAACTCTCACATTTGCCTTTCATCATTATGTACGATTTATTCGCGAAAAATTGAAACAAGCATCAATGTCAGGTGTAGTGATCAATAAAATATTTGGTTTCATCCACCACTGCTATAAAACTGGAATAACATTTTAATAATAGGCTTGCATGGAAGCAAATGAGGGAAAATCTCCAATTATGAACAGGTATTCACAATGGATAATAACTTACAATATATTTGGGGGGGGGGGGGGAGGTTTACTCCTTAATTTGAATTTATTAACCGGCCGTCAGGGTAAATCAAGGAGAAAATGTCCCAAAAATTTCGATTATGAATTGCTTGCATAATCGAACACGTCCCGTAATTTGCGCGAAATTAATTGCATTAACTAATTTAAGAAGTGTGTGTAGTTATCAAACTGAAAAATGGGAAATGTAGCATCTTATTTACCCAGATTTTCGCAGATTAATATCTGAAATTGAGAACTATCTGTTACAGCTTCCTCTAAATTGAATCGACCATATACGTAATAATGATCAGGACACTTTCCTGACAGAGAATTATTCAGTTTCCCAAGCAAAATATATGAATGAAAAATGTATCATGTGTGCATTATCAAGGGCATTTTCCTACACTGTGTTTCACAATGATGCCGACAAACTCCTGGGGTGAATATTCCTGCTGGCCATATAGGATCAAGGTATAAGGATATGTCAGTTACTCAGATTATGATCTGCAAATAAAAGGTCTAAAATATCTCACAGTGCCATATCTATTTTGTCATTTTACTTTTATGTATCAATATGGAATAATTTAAATGTAAGACACAGACTCTGATTAATTCGTCAGGACTTCCGGTATATTATGGTGTGGTACACAATCGACAACTGAGGACAGAATTTTCAAGCATTCCCGCCATTGCCGCAATATCGTCTTAAATTATTTTTTTCATGCTATAGGATAAGTTAGTGTTTCCTGCGTACGTGTTGCATAAACATTAAAATCAGGCATGGTCCTATATAGCAATCGGATTGTTACACGTGGCGCAGTTCCTTAGGAAATTCCGCAATTCTAAATACACTGAACAGTGCCAATTACACTACCTATTGATCTGAGCCATTAGAGCTTTCAACATAGCGATTCCTGAGTCGATACCAAGTGTGCCTCTCTACTACGATGTGGTGTATCAGAATCTTGATCTTATCATTCTGCCCGTTCGTAATTAAATACGCTTGTGGAGAAATACCACATTGCGCATATTCCAAACACTAGTGTGGCTTCATTTTTCATACTCTACATTTTGTATTGCGGCTTGAGTAGTTGAATACGTCGCTAGGAACTTGGATCCCTATAACATTTCAGTGTGTCGGTCATTTAAGACTCACTACACATTACGTGCAGTACCATGGTGACCTTCCAAGTGTGAAGTTTGTGCATTTCAAGAATCTACAGTGTAGGGCCTACCTTTGTTTATAATTAGTGGATCTGCAGTAGCACGGAAATGGTCGTCATGACTGTCAGGAGCATGTTGTTCTTTTCCGTGGTCTTTAATGCGCTGGTCTTGACACCGGCACACTTCCCTCCTTTCGTCAATGAAAATAGCACAAGAATTGAGGTGCTTGTTTCCAGTCTGGTGCAAGACATTCACTCTGAGAAGTTACCCGAATGTACTCTTTTGCTAGCCCACGACTTTGTGTCTGCTCCGAAGACGATTCAAACGATCCTGTCTAATGCGAACGAACAATATCGCCCGACACTGTCTCTGTCCCCTCCCGAGTCCTTCTCTGTCCCTGATGACGCATCGCATCGAGATTATTGGGACATTAGCTCCAAGGAGTGGACCGGTCCTTGTCTGGTGCAGCTGCTCACCCCCAGGACATCCGGACTGGTCAACCGGATGAGCATCTTCGTCTCCACCAGGGTCAAGGTCAGGTCAGACGATGACCACGTCGTCATATGGACCAGGGAAGACCCGGACAAGGCCATTTCACCAAAGGAGGACAGGACCAACAGCATGCTGGGGATGAGGTGGAAGGTGGCCATCAAGCCTTCTCCTGATGGAGGGTCACTGGAGCTGGCCACCATTTGCTTCTTTCGCAACGAGGGAAACCACTCCAAGGTCACTCTGGGACACTATCCGGGACTGGGGGTAGGGGACTTGTTTCCAGATAACACGAAGCATTTCCATGGCAG
>KZ539055.1:7977-35490 GCA_000934665.2 Catajapyx aquilonaris
GGGGCTTAGGTTCAGTATAGCAAATGACTTTCACAAATATCTTTTTCCAGCGGCAGACGAGTTTTCAAACGGGTCTAATTTTTCAACTTCGTCTCCCACGAGAATTATTAATAACTTGTTGACAATTTCCTTTTCTTCCCATAGGATTCAGCCAGTGGAAATGGGGAGCCACCAGAATTCACACAAAAAAGTCATACGCCAAATCTAGCGTTACAGCGTGTGGGCCCGACTACTCCACAAAATTAATATACCGCCATAATTATTTTGAACTATTAAAATTTAATATTACTATAGTAATGAAGTTTATAATCCTATTACGAAAATAGTGCCCATTAGCAAAATTGCCCGCTATCAAATTAAGTCACCCAATGTGTGTACAAAATTATTCCAACATACCTTCATTATTCGGAAGAGGTTATGGGTCTGCAAAATGAAGCTTTATCCCACTCAGAGGGTGGGGGTGGGGGGAGAGTATAAGTCACTCCTGATCTTTCAAAGCGATTCCAGCAGTTATTCGAGGTAATTCCAGGGAAATGGTGTTCGTGTGAAAAATTCGACAGACCCTATAAGAGTGCATTCCTTTCCCACCAATCATTCAGAAAGTTTTGGAATCTCAAACTCTGCGTCTCATTATATGGTTAGGGGCGAGAGGGAGAAAGGGGGGAAGGCAAAGGAGTCACACAGAGAGAGAGAAAAAAAATCGGGTCCATCTATATCCGGGGCATGACATATATTAATTCGCGAAAGGATCTTAAATTTTCCCAAGTATGAATTCTTCTGAGCGTGCCATTCGCGTTGTACCTACTGGAATTAAATACCAGCCAAGACATCGCCAGCTGAAGTTATCGCGTTTGGGTTGGCGTATGGGGTGGGATTAAGAAAAGCCGGTGGGTGGGAGCTGACCTATTATGAGACGTGTCATAATTAGACAATTAGAAAGATCGGCAATGAAAGCATCACAATGACAAGTATGCCGATAAGTATCAAACTGGCATCGGCTCATTAATATTGGAATATTGTAATTAACCTACATCAGTCACGAAAAGTCAATTCACTGTTAAGACTCATTACCTTGTGAAAAGTCCCTTCCCCTTTGCATGCAAATGTAGCAGCACACCTACAGTACCTCAGCAACTGACAAAGGGGGCGATCACAACTTGACTTTCCGACATTGACATGGAACTGACGTGATATGTAAATGAGGAAAAAAAAACTTGTTCCTGAAGTTCCCAGTTGACACCTACGCATCCTTTTTCGATCGTATATCGAAAAGAAACATATCTGTATTTCCGGCGACAGGAACAAGTCCGATGGGAAGTAGAAAAGTTCGAATCAATGTGGACGGACCAGGGATGGAAAAAGTACCGCTTCCTTCCAAGAAGCGCTTCTTTTTTCCATGTGCAGGGATAGAAAAAGAACCGCTTACCGCCCAAAGAAGCGGTTCTTTTTCCATCCCTGGGACGGACTTCACACTGACGTCTGTTTCCCTCCGGACATGCACTTGCGGACGGAAAATTGAGATATTCTATCTAAAAATAATTTTTTAAAAAAGGCTGCGTGATATCAAAGAGATCCCTTATACCGCTTCAGGGTAGTTTGAATACGGTGCCCAAAAATGTTTTTGTAGTTCCTGAGCTGTGCACGAATGATTTCTCCTTCGTGTGCGTCATACTCGAAGGTGGCCAACATATTTCCACGTCACTAAAAGTGGGTGAGTCAACTCAAGAATAAATGTTTAGTGCCGCGCCAAAGGACCCAATCGGGACGAGTCATTAAGCCGGACGAATCCCAATCAGCCATGTTTGTCATCTCGTACACTATCAACACGCCTGGCGTACAAAAGGGCCAAAATGACGCGAATTGAATCATAACGCACGTACAGATAAGAATTTTTCTGTTACTTTGTTTGTTTTTTCCAGCAGAACTGGTCAAGGGGGGGGNGGGGGGGGGGAAATATATCAGGAAATGACCGCTTCCTTCCGACCTTTTCAGAAGATGGCGATATAGCTTCTGTAATCAATTTCTGGCTTCTCCCTTGGACCATTCCTTCCATTTCTCTTACTTAACGCTGATAGTGAAAAATGGAAGCATTGGAAGCGTATAGGATATTTTGGTCTCTAAGTTTCGAAATACTATCCACTGCAATGATCACGTCATAAAGGTTACGCAGTAAATCAGGACTGGAAATTAAATGAAAGTGAAGTAACGCTATGTCACATATGCGATTGGTGGTTAAGCCATGCGTTTCAGAGAGGTTCAAAAGAGACAAGTGACACCCGTATTTCGCAGGGATACTGGAATGCGGGGGGCCTAGATTCAAGGGATTATGTATGGTTGGTCACACTCATGTCAGGGGCACATGCCGGTGGCTAACAACAAACTACTGGAAAGTCCTCTAGTCCTGACAAGTACTTGTAATTTCTGTTTCACATGCAACTTGACATGACCAGCGATCAAAGTAAACAGAAAAGCTGGTGAAGGTCAAACATGTCCCCTGTGCAGAGCGATAGCATAACGCGCACTCGCACCATTATTACTCTTAGCAATTTAAAACAGTATTAGCTGCTAAATTTTGGGGTGATCGGGCCATCATATCTCCTATCCAATTTTCCCTACTGTTGATGAGTAATTTGTCCCATTCGACCGCTTGTAAAGGGGTCCATTTACATGTTATTTTTGCTAGTCAAGTATTAGTACTGATTTTGCGAGGTTATGAAACTAAACTTGGACAGCGCGGTGCTTATTATTGCCCAAATCGCACATATTTACACAATATTAGTTCCAATGTTATGTTCATGATGATAGTAACAATTCGCCAGTTCACTTCAGTTCCATTAGATTTGGTTGGACGATTAAAACATACAATGGCATCAGCGGCATGTGCCACTTGAAATAAGCGCCGCTCGCAATTCAATCTCAAGTGAGATTCTTCACCTTCAAGGCTTTATGTTCTTGCCCTCGTCACGAATCGGAATGGCTATTTATGGGACGTCAATGACAAGCAAAACGTTAATCATATGCCACTTACACAACTTGCCGCATTTTTTATATAACTTACACCCCAGGAAGTTTCCCAACTTTCAAGTTGTTCTCTCCTGCAATAAGAATGCCTAGTTATGACTACGTACATACGACTCAGCCCACGGACACTCCCCCTATATAATCAGTTCTTATCGCCTGCGGGAGATGTCAACGAGATATAAATAGCATGGAGGCCGTAAAGGTCGGCCATCTTTGGCGGCCATGCCACCTCACGGCAAGAACACGCGCTCATTTGAAATTGCCGTATATCTAACCCTGTTCTCCTCTGTCTACACTCCTGCCTCCTGGCGGGGGTAGGAAGAAAAGTGCAACGCACCAGACTGCCTTTTCTTCCTAGTCCCGCCAGGAGACAGGAGAGGAGAACAGGGTTAGCGATACTACAATTTCAAAGTTCTTGCCGTGAAGTGGCATGGCCGCCCGATGGCCGCCATTTTGCTTCAAAGATGTCCGACCTTTACCCTATTCTATCTCGTTGCTTTCACCAGACTGCCTCTTATTCCCAGCCCCGCCAGGAGGCAGGAGTGTACGCAGAGGAGAACAGGGTTAGAAATACGACAATTTCAAAGTTCTTGCCGTGAAGCGTCATGGCCGCCAATTGCATCAAAGATGGCCGACCTTTACGGCCTCTATCCTATTTATATCTCGTTGGGAGATGCTCACTTGAGAGCACCTTTCTCCGATGTAAACACATGTGGCGACCCTACCGGACTGCGCTGAACTTAGGTGGAAGGGAAGAGTCGGTCAAAATTAATTTTGACCGACTCTTCCCTTCTACCTAAGTTCAGCGCAGTCCGGTAGGGTCGTGTTTACATCAGAGAAAGGCGCTCTCAAGTGAGCACCTCCCGCAAAACGCCCCGTCAGGCGATAAGAGGGAGTGACCATGACCAGACCTAAGTGTTCTAAGGCCATGATCCGACTCGTACATCCGACTTGAAAATGGTGGCGATGTGCCGCTGCCCTATATCCACTAATGCAAGCAGGCACGACATTTCCGTTTATCAGCAAATGGGGAGATGTGTCACGTAGCTGCCCTTCTGAATCGACCTAAAGGGAACAGTCTCCCATCCTAATGAGCGAGACTCCTTTTGTTCTGACAGACGTGGCACGGGCTGGCAATCGGGCACAAGGACCACATTTCCCGCTTTATAGATGATCATCTTTTCAGATGATGACCGCAACCTGAACTGGAAGATAGTGCCGATGGAGACGGCTCAGTCGTTACAAGGTCGGAAAAGAAATATGGCGTCTCTCTTTGCCGGGGTCAACCTAATCATCCCAGAGGATCCGAAGTACTTAGATCTGAAAGACGCCCGGAAATCAAGCTATTTTCAAGCTCGCACTCTCATTAAGCCGCGCCGGAATTAAAGAACTCGCAAGAGTGAGACAAAGAGTCTAGTGTTCGTCCGGAGCTTAACGGATTTACCGCTCACTTGTACACTGTACAGTAGGGCCAATATAATACTGTAATACAATAGTCGCTGAAATAACGCCGTCGCAATAATACCTGTATATACAGCTTATCTCAAAATGTTTAACTACAACTTGTTTCCAAATGAAATTCAGGATATTTGCAGGACACCTACTGTACATTGCTACTAACTACGATTTACGAGATGCAAGTATGATGCAGGTGATCAAACATGAGTTAACAAAGAAAAGTACGTGTCAGCAAATCCCCTAATTTTTTAGCGTTCTTTAAAATAAGTAGCCTCACATCTTTTATACTCATTCGTGAGTCTACATCACGTCTCTATAGTAGCATCACCCAAACTACTCTGCTTTACATGGAAAGTTTCTCAGCAACTCTTGCAAGTGAGCAAGTCTAACTGTTGCTTGAATTTCCTCCAAATATTTTACTTCATCCTAACGAACGTGCAACCCAAGCTCTTCTCATACCTTACGGGCGTAAGTAACCCACAAGCGCAAAATTGATCTTCCCTCATAATATCCCTATCTCACGAATATCAGCCATGTTGCCTTTCAGGTTCAACTCGGGTGCAAGGGATGGTGAATTTTGCAAGGTCTACTCATGCACAGTATAACATTATGACACTCATGTCCTGATCCATAGACAGCCACTGCGAGCTGTTTTGCCTGCCTTTGACAGCAATGTGGGTTGTCGTGTGTGTCTATAGGCCTCTAGGGAAAGACAAATGAGTACCGTCGTTTCACTACAAACTAAACTTTGAACATACAACTTAAGAAAGTCGAACATTAGTTGCTAAAATAAACGCGCTGTTAAGTTCAAATCCTGTCGTTCTAGCAACATCAAGTGCACTATCAGAATTTACCTTAAATTTCAGTTTCGGTTGCTTACATCCTATTAATAACCCTCAGAAAGGAAAGGAAGGACGTTGTTAGGCAATCATCGGGAAATTTGTGGCCGAGTTTTGGAAAGCGTTATGGTTGGTGCGAAATAAAGGTGGAGAATAGTAGGGCGTTTCAATGTAGAATGGAAAGAACTAGACATATTGTGGAGCATCTGAGCAATATGTCACAAGTGCTCTAAATATATGATCCAGAGATATTAGTGAATATGATTACAGCTAGCCCCCGTTTTACGAAGGGGTTAGGTTCCAGCAAAAGGGATCGTAAAATGAAAAGTTGTAAAACGATATTATTATAATGCACCAGCAGAAAAATACAGAAGAAACGCCTATTGTGCGTTTGAGTCTTATGCGTTGCAGCGAGAAGTTACTCTTGCGATTTCTCACTTTTTAGGGAATTTTGAAGAGCTCATGAATGTAAAACGTGGCAAAAAGGACCGCCGAAAATAGGGGGCCATCTGTACAAGACATCTAAATTATTCTCTGCACCCTGGTTACAGAAATTCTCATGCAGTTTTTTCCTCAATTAAGCATCAAATATTGGGTTTCTTTAGTAGCTGAAGTTACTGCAAACCTGAAGTCGCACCCTAGTTCTGCCGTCAGATATGAGAAGACCGTAACTCAATGTCCACTTCCCCTTGCGGCGAGAAAAAAAGCAGTGGTACCAAAAGCACCCAACAGGTGGAGTTGGGATGCCGTTCCTTTTTCCCCCCTTCCCCCAACGCCACCTCTTGGATGCTTTCGGTAACACTTGCTTTCTTTTCTCGCCGCAAGGGAAGTGGATATTGAGTTACGGTCCTCTCACATCTGACGGCAGAGTTGCAGAGTTGACTAAATACGGCGCGGAGCAAAATCCACTTTTCCAACGTATCTGGCAACATAATGGAATTATACACGGTACAACGAGAACGCTCCATTGCCTTGATTATGACTTTACTCACTTGCTCATCTGTCATGGTTAGTTAACTTGTTGGACAGTAGTATGCTACTCCTACCTATACGTAACTGGTCGAAAAAACACGTTTCCCCCCGCACTGTCCTTTGTGCAGTAACATGCTTACCTTCTGATGATTAAAACATAATGCTGTAGTAGATAAAATGCCCAACATAAAGAAAGAATATTGGAGAAACTACCAACTAATAAATATTTCACACTGCTGAGGCAGGCAAAAATTATTCAATAATGATTCGGGACTTGTTACACCTCTAGATGACCATACTACCAGGTATTTTCACTAACACATAAACATAAACATAAACACATAAACACAGCACACGTGGTTTCAAATAAATAGAAAAATAATAGATCGGTGAAATATCACTATCATCGAAAAAAAACCTACCTTATTCTTAAACATGATTGGCAAATCACGCGAGCGTGATTCGATTAACCTTTTTCTCATTGGACAGCGGGAAATGAGTCCGACAAACCCGATACGATAAGACACGAGCGATTCTAATAGGACAACAATGACATTGATTGTTCAGTTTCATATCTCATTGCCAAGGAGCACTATTTATACGGTTACCTGCCTGTCTATTTGACCTTGGCGGATAGAGTGAACAAGGAAAACCGGAAGTGGTCGGTCACCTGAAGTTGGCTATGAAACCTATTTTGGTCACGCTGACTCCGAATCGGAAAATAGTTTGTCGCTATCTCTTGTGGTTTAGGTCATGTGATACCTGTCCACCGACATACGGACGGACCGAGCCGTCCTATTAGGCTGTTTTTCGATGAGAAAAAGTATAAAATTATATATCTCTGTAGTGATGGCAACGACATTTTTCAAAATGTAGAGTGAAATCTGCACTATCACAAGTTGGCCGCTATTATACTGTACAAACTACAGTAGTTTGGCATAATAAGTTATACTGACGAATCTCAAGATATCAATGGTGAGTGGAACTGAAAAATAACGTAGGCAGCTTAGTGTCTCAGGGAAGGTCGGGAAGGTAGGCCAGGGTCATTCCATGTCAAATCATCACAGTTTGGAATTAAAATTCGCCTTAACCCGTCAGATTTTGATGAAACTTGGTGTACAATGTGTTAGCCTATACTTATTTTCAATGTAAACCATAAAACATTACAAGAGCATCACAGGTCAGTCTCTCATGGAACATCAATTTTTAATGCTCTTCTAATGCTCTGCTAATGCTCTTGTGATGCTTTTTAGCGACAAAAAAACAGCACAGGAGCACCACAAGAGCATTAGAAGAGCATTAAAAATTGATGTTCCATGGGGTGGGCTACCAATCCACCAAATCTCCTGAAAATCGGTAGGAATTTGACGCGTTGACCTCTGCCCCCCCCAAAGGGGTCATATGGTCATTTTGATCATATCACTTTACTCTTTTGGTGCGTTTTTCATCCCTTGGGGTGGGCTACCTCTTTTTCAATCTATTTTTGGTTTTATTTTCCTGGCCTTCCCCAACACATGCTGACGACCCAATTTTGCAAATTTTGTGCAAATTTTATAAACAAATTTCCTAATATGGATATAGATGATACCCCTACCTTCACAACCAAAACACATCCGGGCAATCCTACTAGTGCTTAATAAACATTTTAGTCTTAGCATATTATGCCAACTAAAAAATTGAATTCAATACACAAGATTTAAAAAAAACTTTCCTCAGATTATCCTATAACATGAACATAGCATTTGTCCATATGCTGGAGGTGGTGGCTGATAACAAAAGACCAATAGCCTTGAGTTGAGTCAAGTATTCAGTTGATCTGCAATCTTCTTTTCACCTTCTGTAGAGTGTAAACCCAACCAGTTGGCCTGTAGGGATTCTCTATGATGCAAAGTATACCAGTATACCATATACCAGTATACCAGTATACCAATAGCCTTGATTTCTGAGCCACCACCTCCAGCATATGGACAAATGCTATGTTCATGTTTTGGTGTAATCTGATGTAAGTTTTTTCCCCTGTGCAGTAGAACCCGGATTATCCGTCACCCACGGGACTGGGGCATCGTCGGCTAAACTTTAATGAAACACAACAAAAAACATAAAAAACATGAAATAATGTACATCATCATGGTTTCATAAGAAATAGGTGAGTATTTACCTTTTATATACACATTCCCTGTATTGGATTTACAATTTAACTAAGGCAATACAAAACAAATGTGTAGCACATTGCAGTATTTGATGAGAAAACATGATTTATTGCTGGGGCTGGACAGTCGGATAATAATCCGAGGTGGCGGATAATTGGGGTTCTACTGTATATTTTTAATAAATAAGTTAACCTCTGTCATGTTACATATCAAATTAAAGGCCATCAAAATACCTTTAATATGAGACATTGCCCAGGTTTCTATCTCATCTGATTCCCGAGAAAATTACTTGAGTACGGTATGTCAAGATGCAGCAATTTTTAGTCAAAATTTGAATATATAATATATATTTAATAACTTTTGAACGGTAGCCAAAAAAACATCTTTCTTGGGTTTTCATTCATAACTAACAAGGGAAGTGTCTGTAGGGCCATCGGCCAATCAGCCCGAAAATGACACTTGGGGTAAATCGCAGGCCAGAAATTCATTGGTGAAAGTAAAAAGTCGCATTAGCCAAGCGTTTTCGAGATATGGGCAACTATAGGTGCCCGGCAAACCTGCTCGGTGACAATGGGGTGCATTCGGCAGAAGAAATTATAAACAGTCTTCGTGGCTCAGTCGGTAGCGCATCCGTGTCATGATCCGAAGTCTCCGCGTTCAAGTCCAAGGGAAGCGACTTTTTTTCCCCCCCTCCCTCTCTCGTCTCGGAGCATGGCTTTCTTTTTCTTTCTTCCCCAACACCGTTTATCACCGCATATCTTCCCTTTTGCAATCAACAGGAATAAATAAACAGCTTGCTGGGAAGTGCATTCTTTTTTTTTTCTTCTGCCGATGCTTACCTACTCTCTCCATGGCTTCATATTCGGAAAAATGAATAGTCACAAGCTCAGTAAATAATAACTTATTCGTGTCCCTTCGTAATTATATGTTTACGATGTACACGCGTTCATTTATGGTTGCGGTTTCATTGAGCAGTTATTGCGAGTTGACAAGGACACAAATGAGAGAAGCGAAATATCAACGTCAACCTGTTTGCAGTGTTGCTAAACACCCGGGAAGGGCGAAAATTATAAATATGCTACCGACTGAGCCACGAAGACTGTTTATAATTTCTTCTGCCGAATGCGCCCCATTGTCACCGAGCAGGTTTGCCGGGCACCTATAGTCGCCCATATCTCGAAAACGCTTGGCTAATGCGACTTTTTACTTTGACCAATGAATTTCTGGCCTGCGATTTACCCCTAGTGTCATTTTCGGGCCGATTGGCCGATGGTCCTACAGACACTTCCCTTGTAAGTAAAAACACATGGTACACCAAGTTTCATCAAAATCTGAGGGGTCAAGGCCAATCAGCGTGATGATTTGACATGGAATGACCCACTACCAAAAGGTAGGGGGAATAGCTTCAATACTGCAAAGTCACTTTCCCAGGATGTATAAAGAAAGTGGAGTGTCGGACTGCTTGGCGGCTGCGCCAACTCTTGGGTCTTTATCAGATCCACTAAATTGTTAACAGGTAGCCTGCATATCCTTTGATGCGTATTGTGAGTGCCTTTCTCACATATTGACGCCGTTTTTCTGGGTGGGGTGAAATGTTTCAACCTGTACTGGCTCCAACTTTGTTCTGACAGCAACCATTTGGTGAACAGGATGATAATATCCATCCAAAGCCTAAGAATTTTCCAGCCGGCTCCATTCACAAACATATCTGAGTATGTCCATTAGCTCACTCTCATCTGAATCATCCTTGTAATTAGTAGTCGTGAGTTTCAAGTTCTGATTAAAGTTCTGGCCACATTTAATCCCTAACTCTCTACTAGCACAAGTAGTTATGATTTTAAAATATATGTACCACAATACAGTAAACCGCGTCAATGAGCAAGGATATGTTAATAATTTGTAGTCCAGTCAATGCAAATGTCTCTCCATGGAATGCTTCACTGACATGCAGCACCTGTCTGACACCACAACAGATCTGTCATTGACCATCCTAGCCTGGCTTCATTTTTCCCATAATGATCATTTCCTAACAAAGCTGCACCGGTCAGAAGCCTTGTTACTGTACAATTTGAATGGTCATTGGAAACCTATTAGCAGAATGTGGGGGAGGCGGAGTGGTGCTGCGGTAAAGCATGCACCCACGGATGTTAAGGTCCTGGGATCAAATCCCGCCCGGGGACACCCCCTTCATCTCGGGTGGTATTTCCAATAGACTAAACCACCTGGGGGAGTTCACTAAAAATGGCCATAGCAGGACATTGCACTGCACCTTCCACATCCCCTGACCCCTCCTGTCATCCTGCCTGTGGGCCCAGGTGCTTGTCAAAGGTTCCAATTGTGTACGTTGTACAAGGTAGTAAATAAAGGTCCATGCAATACCCCAAGAGGGGTCCAAGCACTACCCGGATTTATTATTATTATATATATTATATTATATTATTATTATCAGAATGTGTAGGTGCCTAACAAATGGTATCAAAATAAATAAACAACATAATATTAAATAGATGCCTCTGTCAAGGTAAAATACTTGCAGGTTTTTAAATATACATCTTCAAATGATTTGTGCATCCTTCCCAGGTTCTCGTTTGCATTATGTTATTTAATAATTTTTAGTAGAGGTCGTCATTTATCACGTCACAAGCAAAATGCAAAAGTGCAGTTTTCAAGCCCGACTGTCACAACTTGAATTATCACTAAGAAAAATGGCCAGGAGGATATTATAGCAGTAAACTATCAACAATACAAAAACGAGTCTCATCAAGTTACAAAATCTGTCTATATTCCTGTCTCTTGTTTTCATTCTTCAATGGTCTAAAATCCTACAGTTGTTACAAGATCCTTTCAGATGAAATTGAGCTAGTCAACCACACAGTCATGGTTATGGAAAGTTAAGGCAAAAATTTGCCAAAAATCAGGACATGCCTCATCTACCAGTGTTCCAAAGTTGGTTCACATCTAAATGGTATGAGAGCCAAAAGCAGACAAATTCTTCACACTCAAATAAAAATGCTTAGACATTAGAGCTTAGGCAGGCAAATAGGATAACACAGAATATGTTTTAAATCAAGAATGATCTCACATCACAGCTTATGCATGTATGCACCACAAATAGGTTTTGAGCCCAGGTACAAGCTGAAAACTAGGAAAAGTGTAACATTAATCTTGCATTCGACAAATAAGTGTGAAGGAGACCCGTTCTTCACACTCGAAGATGAATGCTTAGAGCTTAGGCAGGCGAATGGGAGTGCAGGTGTAGCATATGAATGGAAAATGTGCTTTCCTGGAATCAAAGGCAACACCGAAGCCAAAAGCAGAATTGGAAGGAGCCACCGAGAGTTGAACTCGGATCACTGAACATTAGTTCAGTATGCTACCACTTGCACCATGGAACCTCCTTGTTGCTTTTGGTGATTATAATACGGTATTCTGAATCTAACATTAGCCTACTGTATATTTGTGCATTATTTAATAACTCTGAAGCCTCGTCTGTGTAAAGACTAACACTCAAATCAGATAGATGAAACAGTATTTTACTTACTGATGTGATGTCGGAAGCAGAAATGGCATCTACTGACTTGATCATTTCTTCTGTTGACACCACCTTCCCAGAAAGGAGAACCTGAAGACCCAGCTCCTCCAACATTTCACCTCCATTTTCTTCAGATATCCTCAATGCCGTCTTGACTTGGGCCTTGGCACGGGCCACCTCAGCATCTGTGATACTTGGGCTTTGCATCAACTTGGTCACTGCTTTCAAGACCTAAAAGAAAAGTGTACCTTTCTCATGTACCGTATTCATAATATGCAAGCATCATCCACTCCAATTTTACTCGATTTTGACAGTCAATCAGACATACCCATTACCATATATTGAACTATTAAGTTAATATTACATAGAGACCACTGTGATAGGGGACAGCAAAAATGAGCCCACCTCAAGTATATGTTTACAACTGAGGCCCTCAGAGGAAGAACGGCATATCCCAACCGACCTCCAATTTTGAGACTGTAGTGCTGCTGTACTCTCCTATCTACCTTTCATGTGCTGAAGTACCAAATGAATTGGGATATGTCAAAGCTCACATATTCCACTTGTAAAATTTGTCCGTAGTGGAAAAACCAACTGTCTTAGTGGAAAAAATGCCATTTTTCTCAAAATGAACTTCGGTTGGGATATGCAGTTCTTCCTCTGAGCACCTCAACTGCTTTGTTCATTTTCTCCACAGAATTTATTTTAAATGCATAGCACAAATGGACTAAAAGGACAAAATTAATAATCCCTTATGATCTTCATTACAGTGCATGCAGTCAAGCGGCTTGCCATATTAATTTATGCTGGCATCACTGCATTTCGTCATTATTGTGGAAACTGTACAGGAAATGCCTTAATATGAATATGATGACAAAGTTTGTATATGTGTGTGGCTACCATTCCTCCTTTACCTGATGTGCTTTAAATAACTCAGGATATGTTACAAAAGGAAAGGGGTAAAGCTGCACCAAATGACATTTGAATGCCTGTAATGTCACAACTGCCCTAGAATGATCGCTATTATAAACATTTTTGGGCAATTATTACATTTAAAGTTAATTGCACTTTAATTTTTTCTGGAACACCCTGTAGATGAATTTTTTCGGCGTTTTACATTCAGAAGGACCACCACGAGTTAAAATGATAAATATGGGAGCATACTGTTTTTCATTAAGGTGGATATGAACCTACTCTCTAGTCAACTGAGTGTCTAGAATGGGAAAGTTAATAAGAAGTGCTAAAATCAAGGAAACATATGCACATGATGCAGCAGTAAATGCTGTTCAATCCTATGCATTCCATTAGAATCTGCGTTTTAAACTCGATTTAATATGGGCCAATTACCGGCTGGAAGTTTTTGTGCGCAGTCGCTATTTTCACACCTGCCAACTGTAACATGGTATTTGGAGGTATTCTGAATATTTTTTATTTTGGATGGAAATCAATTTTATTAGGTCCTAATTACGAGGTCCCACTTTGCCATGGCATTTTTACAGTTCATTTCCGAAAGGGGAGCCTGTAGCTCTTCATTTGTGCCTGATTTGGTACGCATTGTGTTGGTATGCGTGTGCACAGATAGAAGTGGCAACGCAGCAAGGTGCCGCCGTCCCTCCCACTCCCTCGTATTCGCCTTCTGTCGCCACCGGAACGGCAAAGATTTCGTCCCATTGCGAGTTACTTTCACTTAGCAGTACCAGTGTTGGTACTCGAATAGCTCAGTTAGCAGTAACTAGCAGTGGGATTAAAATTCCACCCAAGGTTCTGCAGCAACATAATTGTATTGCATGTTTATCCATATACTATCGAAAGAGAGCGACATAATAACCACTGGCGCACCCACGCCACGGTGGGAGGGGCGGGGGAGTTGAACGGGTTACCNAAAAAAACGAATTAAAAAACGGGGAAAATTTAGCAACCGGAAACTATGCAGCTATAATGTGTCAGTTATAATATGACTAATATAACTATAAACTAATACTTACTAATCTTACAAACACCCCTCCTCCCCCCCCTGCCAAACGAAATCCTGCGTGCGCCATTGTCATAAGACTCATAACCATATCACTTGCACTCATATTTCGCTGTCGTATGCAACCGTATCTCGCTACTGTAAACGCGGTGTTGCCACTTCCTTCCTCGCCTGAGGCAATGTAATGTCATTGGAGAGTTTTTCGTCGATAACAATTTAAATACCATGGCAAGGTGTCATTTTTTTTTTCAGAATTACTCTCTATACATTATTCCTCATATTTTCATCATTTTAATTTAAAGGTCTTAGATATCTAAGATACTTTCCAGGAAAGTTTTCATTCCCCATAAGCCTCAATGTTAATTGGAAACTTCCGAGTCACCCTATGAGCTAATTTGCATGGGAAGGGGTAGTTTTTTTGGTGCCATTGGGAAGAAGACCTCTTAAACTATGACGTGTGTAACTTTCATACAGTTGTTAGATAGTGACCTGTAGGTTCATATCCACCTTAATATCACTCCTACAAATTTTCATCAAGAAAAGAAAAAAAAATTGCCAATAAAACTCCACCGTCAAAGGGTTAACATGTGAAGTTTCATGGTGGGTGTGCTTCATACCCTAAACACATGGGTTGGCTACCTGTGAATGCAGTTTACTATGGCAGGTAAAACCTGCTCCTCTTGTTGTAATAATGTGTGAGAGTACTATGAGACACTTTTAGTAAAGCATTATGCAAAAGAAAATGCAACATACTGCAGGAGAATTCAGCCAAATAAGATAAAGACATACACACACCTCCTGATTTAGGCTGTATCATTGGGTAAAGTGGTCCTCACACAGGTGGAACTGATCCCAAACTGAAGGTGAGTAATTCCATGTCTGACAGACACCCACAACCACCAATAATGTATAATGCTGTACTAAAAGTTTTTACAGTAACATACTCTCACACATTACAAGAGAAGCAGGTCTTTAATACCTGTGTCAGAGTAAACTGCATTCACAGCTAGCCAACCCATGTGTTGTTCAGGATATGATGCACACCTAGCATGAAACTTCCTACCTCAAAGGGACAGATGTTGATGCTCAAGATATTGGGAGGAAGATGAATTATGTCACCTGCTGACTTCATAATTTTACCCGCGACAACCCTTGATGCGGCCATGTTGTAGGTACATTCAGTGGTTGCATAGGTAGTCTTAAACTTTACATGCTGTCTTAAACTTTTATGAGTGCATCATGATGACTATTTATTTCATTTCTTCCTTCCTTGACCAGTGGAAAAATATAAATGATACTATGCTGCTCAATGTGAAACTAGTCCTTATCTGCACTAACTTATAAGTGACAAAGGGATGACAGGATTTCTTGCCCATCCTACATACATTTAAAATCCAAGTCCTTCAATTAATTATATTATCCTGCAATCTAATATTTAATATGGTAAAAGTGAAGCTGGTTACCTTATCCATTGAATTCGCTTGTCCTATCACACTGATCCCAAACAGCCCTGCATCAGCATAGCACACACTGAATGCAGAAGCAGCAAATGGCTCACTCGTGACACCAGCAATGGCCTGTGTCAACTTGGCTCCAGCACCACTTCCATATTTTACACTGGGACCACTTCCCAAAACTTGCTGCAACACTGCCAGGGTCAACACATTCTTCATCCGTGAGTAACTTAAGAAATTAAAGTTTGATATCAGTTACAAATGTAAATATTAGCTTACAATACACAAAATACACCAACTCCAGCCCACCTTGCTCCCTCAGTGGCAAGGACAACATATGCCAGCTCGCCTCCAGTGTTCTTCCGTATTTCACCACCAGCATACTTTGATGAACTCTGTGGACCTGCTCCTCCTTCCACAGACAATCCTTCTGCAAATTTCACCAACTGGGAATGATCTGTACCCCAACCCACTACAGCTGATCGACCAGCTGTGCAATGCTGGTTCACGAAGTCTTTCAGCTACAGGGGGAAAAGAAGAGGTTAAAACAAAATTGAAGATAGGTCTTTAAAAGTTGCCCTTTCTCACCGTTTCTGAATCATGCGTTCCCAGCTTGTACTTAGGGCAATACAGGGAGTTGCCCAGTCCTGACCTGAAGGCAGCTTTGTGAAGAAACTCAAAAGCTGCAACCTGTGAAACATTAAAAATGTACAATTATTCTTTTGTTTCTGTGTGTGACACATTGGGGAAAAAATTCAAGTCACATTTGAAGGTCAAATAAGTCTCTCAAATACAGGAAGAGTGGGGGTGGACAGATCTGCCCTAATCTCAAGGGATGAGAATTGGTGTATTTACTGTAACTGTGGGGACATGACCCAATCATGGGGACATTTTTGGCCCCCAGTTAAAACACTCTGGTGTGGTACTGCTTTAGTAGGGACATGTCCCCACAACTGAGTTTATGAAAATTCCATTTTTCTCAGCTAAGGTTAGGTAGAGTAGATTAGGTTAGAGAAAAGTTGTGTGATCAATGTCCCCTGAGCTTAGGCCAGACAAGTCTGTGTGAATGTGTGTGTGTTTGCAATAGAAAAAGGAAGGCAATAATTTCTTTAAGGATTACAGGCTGGTTCCATTACAATCCAGACAGAGGGTGCCCAGTCATGGTCTTCGATTTAAAAAATATATATATATATATATATATATGTGAAACCCACATGCAATTGAACCCGTATGGAGCAATCAGTTTTATGAGATTAAATTTAGTTATCGAGATATTAATATTTCTTTCAAGGGGTACCAAAATAACCTTCACGGGAAGGTGCACTTTTTCCATTGCTTTCAATGAGTATAATTCGGGAACCGTTCTGAAAACCAATATGAAATTTTAAACTCATGCTTTTGGAAGAACACGCTGTTATGTAATGCATAAATTTACCTTATTTAATGGTACAGTCACCTGCAAAAAAATCTCCAACACTGCATATTTTGGCCAAAATTCGCATATTTCGCAATTTATTACGGCGTTATGGTAAACGTGACGGTTATGCCGATTATATTTTGTGATATACTCGGTGACCCCTTAAAGGCTATGCAATAAAACCTTTGCTAGCTCCGCGTGTAATTGAGATATGCGAGGTGAAAATATGGCCAGAAGCGAAAACACGCATATTTCAAAAATTATTTTCTCAAAAAAGCCATTTTATATTTTTTATATATTTTTTTATTTTACACGGACAGACAGGTTTTAAAATGAGGTAGTGTCAAAACCGGTGCATACCTTTTGCAAGTGAGATACAATTTTTTTTCAGATGACCAATTTCGTCTTTGTGCTACAATATAAATATTTTATCGAAGAAGCCATTTTAAATATTTAATCGTTATTTTTTTGTATAAAAGTAGCATGGGTTCTATTATAAAATTATATCAAAATTCGGTATGCACAATGCCGTAATTTACTGGTACAGTCATCTTCAAAAAAAATCGCCAAAAGTGCTTGTTTTGCTGAAAATTCACTTAATACGCAATTTATTATGGAGTTACTATTAAGGTTATACAAATGAAACCAATTATGTACAACGTTGTTAAAGGGCATGTTGTAAGGACAAATATCATTAATATCTGCATTCAAAGAAGAGATACACCTTGTCCAAGTATGGTCATATGAGAAAACAGGCCTGAAAAATACATTTTTTATTCAAAAATGCCATTTTTTATTGATTTTATTTTCATTTGTGTAGATAATTACGCTCTCTTTCAAAAGATATAGTGTGAAAAAAAGAAAGCTTGTGACAATTTACATATTTGTCATGAAGTGGGTTTAACCCAGAGCAACATTCAAAATATATAATTCAAGTACTATGCATATGCCCCGGGTATGTAATATATCTGTATATTCACTTGAAGCGTATTCTTGTAATTTCTGCTCAACCTCATTTTTACCGGCACGCTTTTCCATGCAGAATAATGATGGTTTATACTGTATATACTGCCTGTTCCAAGTATTAGGGTTGTTTTCAGTTATCGCTAATATCACATGTAGTTGTAATTTTTGGGTAGCTTGTTGTGCCCCAATTCAGGTGCCCAATTATTCCCAAGTGATCTAATATAGTAGCTGGTATATCCTCCTGAGACCCGAGAAGAATTGAGTAAAATGTAATGTTACTTCCTATTGCATTTTCTGAACCTTTTCCCAATAAAAAACCATAAAAAATTTCTAGTTCCAAAATATTGACAAAAATCATGACAAACAACCAATGAGAACATTAGGACCCAATTGCTGTTACAAAAGCAGAACGGATGAAATCTGGAAATTTAAATGCCACTTAATGGATCACTAACCTAGTGCTCTCTCTCCTCCAAACAATTTTTTTTTTTTAAATTCATTCGTGGAATTCGTGGTAGAAATTCGTCTCACAGTCAGAAAACAATTAAAGATAAACTGCAATTATTTTTGAATGGCTCCACTCTAGGCATTGGGGCTTGCTCCTTCCCTTCTCACCCCCTAGCATGGTCCCTCGCTATTCTAGATTTTAAAACTGAACTGTATAATGCAAAGCACACTTCCTTATGGGTGTATAGGTACAGGCACTTAAAGAAAAGTCACAGCCCATTCAGCTAAAAAAAAACTTTTTCGGATGTCCATTGAAATGGACATTTGGTCTCAGGAAGAAAAAAAAAAAATCTCCAGTTCTCTAGAGCAACAAAGATTGCCACAGACACATCTTTTCATATTTCCGAATACACATTCCTTGCGAATCCCAGGACATTCTGCACTGACGAAAATTGCACTCTACATATGAGTAATAAAATAACATTTATCAGATGAGCACCTAGCTTCAGCAGCGGCATCCGCCATTTTCATGAATGATTTCATTTTTGCCAAAGTCGGATATTCGACACTAGGTGGCTACACCTATTGAAGCCAGATTGTAATCATGGGATACCAACAGATTACAGTTCTGTTGGCATGACTAGTTGGCACCGAAAAAAAAAATTCCTGATGTCGACATACTGTATGACAACATCAGGTCTCAGCAGGGTATAAGGCCGTGTTTACATGTGAGCAATTTGATCAGCGATGAGCATTGCTGAGCGATGAAATGAATTTTTTGGGAGCAGAAATCTATTGCTACTTTTGCTCCAAACAATTGGTTTCATTGCTCAGCGATGCTCATCACTAAACGAATAGCTGGCATGTAAATGCGGCTTAATAGGGCAACTGGATCAGGGTGCAACAAGCTACAAAAATATAACAGCTCTGTGAGAAATTTCCCATAACAAAGCAACCTGCATACTTGGAACAGTGATATACATCATTTTTACAATTCATTAGATTCAAAAATATTTACCTGTGGGTCCATCAGAGCAACTTCTAACTTCAACCTAGGCCAGTTGTCTGAAATTTCCCATGGATGAAATGCAGGTGCAGTGTAGACTTGACTCAAGTAGTACAATCCATCATCCCTACAAGAGGTTCAATACGTTCAATATTTACGGTAATATTAACAACTATAATAATAATAATAATAATAATAATAATAATAATAATAATAATAATAATAATAATAATAATAATAACAAATTAAAATAAAATTAATAATAATAATAATAATAATAATAATAATAATAATAATAATAATAATAATGGGGAGGCGAAGTGGTGCTGCGGTAACGTACGCGCCCACGGATGTTAAGGTCCCGGGTTCGATCCCAGCCCGGGGACACCCCCTTCATCTCGTGCAGAGTTCAGGGTCACCTCTGGCTTCGTCTCGGGTGGTATTTCCCACAGACTAAACCACCCGGGGGAGTTCACTAAAAATGGCCACGTTTAACCCTTAACTACGTAGGTGGGTGAAACACCTTTAACTACGTAGGTGGAGCCTGAGAGGCTCCAACGGTATATTTAAATTTCTGCTTATCAACTAAATTGTTATATTGGACTTTCCACATACAGAAAGTGCAGTTCAGATCATTAGGCTTCCGATAACATAAAAATCACACGCTGAGTCAGCATATTCCGACAGGGAAAAATTCTTAATTAAAAGGTTACATCATGCTTCAGCCGCTCAGGCTTCACCTACATAGGTAGAGCCAGTATAGAGTCCAGGAGGGACCTGTTCCTCGTTACGAATTTTTTTAAACCAAACAATAGGGACTAATTTTTTTTTTCTTTCCTTTTCATGCTTAGGAAGGTTTGTCTGACAAAGTCACGGAAGGACAGGGGGAGATAAAATTCGATGAAAAAGTTACATGCGTTTAAATAGTGCTTGGAGCCTCTCAGGCTCCACCTACGTAGTTAAGGGTTAAGACATTGCACTGCACCTTGCACATCCCCTCCTGTCATCCTGCCCGTGGGCCCGGGCGTTACGTATAATGGTTCCAATATATGTACGAGACATAAATAAAGGTCGGTGCTATATACCTCTGATGAGGTCAAGCACTACCCGGATTATAATAATAATAATAATAAAACAAACAACATCACGACATTTCCCTATGAGGAGTAGTCTGCGATGAAGGGAGACGCAAGCTAACCCAACATGTGAACTAAATTAACCATAATAAGACGGGTGGTTTTCGCGTTTTTGCAAGGATCTGCAAAAAATTCGCTTGCTTTGTCACTTGGGGGACGAGATTTGAATACACTAGTGAATAAGATCGTCTAGTGTTCAGGCTTGATCCTGAGGCCTTCTATGTGACCCTCCTCTCATACCATACGCAATGGAAATTCTCAAATGCACAACTAGGTGGCGCAGGGGGTTTGTTTCGCGCCTACTCCACTTTCATTACCGTTTCAAGACCCCAAAAATATCCCCTAGAGAACCAAAAACTTTAGTGATTACCAGGACCATAGTTAACATAAATGTGTGACTTTTGGTGACAAGGCCCATCTCCTTGCACCAGCCTACTCCACTTTCATTACCGTTTCAAGACCCCAAAAATATCCCCTAGAGAACCAAAAACTTTAGTGATTACCAGGACCATAGTTAACATAAATGTGTGACTTTTGGTGACAAGGCCCATCTCCTTGCACCATCCCACAATGGTCCACATACCTCCAAGGTGTATGGAAAAAAAGCCCTCTTATATACAGGGAGAAGGAATTCTTGCGGACAATCGCCAGTGATAGCCCTCATATAACTAATATAGGGATGTGGAAGTAGTTTTCGGCTCCATTGCATATAGTTAATGCGTCCGGCACCTTTCAAGCTTCAGGACGTCACATCCACTCCGTCTGCGTCAAAGAAGAAAAAGTCAGCTCGAGGCCCTCCTAATAATCCAGCCTTGAGCCTGTAACTCATCATCCATGTGCAATAGGTGATGAAATCCTGTCAGAGTAAGAACCCAGGTGCGACACCTGTGCACTTTGTCATTGTTTACCTGATATGCTACCACCTGACACTCTACACTTTAAAGATGCCGTACATATTGACTAAGCGCCTATATTAGTTTTGCAGTAGTACTATCAGTCTACCAGGTGATTGTCCGCGAGAATCATTTCTTGTCAATTGCTCATCTCTGCCATACTCCCGGCCTGCTTTCGAGTCCCTCCCTGCACTTCCACCATCGGTCTCAGGCCACACCCCGCCAGGATACAGCAAACCTATCAGCTCAGCAGAGCCTCCCCACCGTTGCCACATCACTCGCAAGCCCCCCAATTCTCCACACCAGTCTGCCCTCTCCCCAAGCCAAACCTCAGTCGGCAGGGTGAACTTCAAGCCCTGTACATATGATACACCTTTTCAAGTTATATGCGGGATAAGCTTCTCTGGGGAGCAGGGAAACCATATGGTATATGCAGGAAAGCGCTATGAACAAAAAGTGATACAAGCGGGAAAATTTACCACTGGGCCTTACGGGGCTGATCAGGGACCAGGAAAAAGGGAGGGCATTAAAAGCAGCAGCGTTATATCGAGGTTTACCTGTACATTATAGTAACATACTCACAGGTGCTGCCTGGTGCATTTTAATGTGTATGACAGATGCTCCCGTCCACTGCTGCAGCTCAGGACACCCCCAATCTGCTGAAGATTGCGTGTGATTCCAAACTGTGTAGCATCCTTGGTTGATAGCCCAGCAGAAATCCGCAAGGCATGTGATACACCAAGATTTGCAGAATTCTCAAAACGGGATCCAGCCCTAAAATGACAATTGTTGAATAAGACAAAAGGTGACTTCGCTTACACATGCTTGATGTTATTAACTAACCGCAAGATCTAATAAAATCCCCAGTAATGTTAGACATTTCAAATTGATAGAAATACTAGCAAAAAAAAGCAACACTGACTGTTTTCATTCGAAGCAATATGCCAATCCATCATGAAGAATTATGTCCTAGAAAAGACCTATTTTTGGCCAAGTGACGCACTCTTATATTTTCTGCTTCTCCTGCACAAGTCATACATTCTGACTCCAGAATTTTGTTTTCTAAAGTTAGTCATAAACCCTTTGTCTCCCACTGGACTCTGCACTGTTTCGGTGGGGGTTTTAAAAAAGCCACCTAGGTGAAAATCACTGCTTCTGGCACCATTGGATTCGTTCTCGATTCATGCACAAGATGAGGCTGAAGCGTCTGAGACTTTCAAACCTGATTTGCATCTTGAGGGAGCCACATACTGCCTCATACGCTATGCACGAGAAGGTGATGTCACCCTATTGCAACATCGACACAGTAATTTTTAGGCAGTTTCCACCCCTCGAAAAAATCAGAGATAATTCTATATGATTGCTGAGACCCTCTGATGAATTATGAAAACATTAAGTGAGGGCTTCTCTTCCATAACGAGGTAAGTGCCAAAAATGAAATTTTACAGGGGAAGGTTTTTTCCATTTTGTGAGGAAACCTGTGTACCTTGAGGACTACAATTTTTATTTAAAAAACCATACAACAATACTAACCAAAATAACACCTCAAATATTATGCTTGTATCATTATTATTATTATTATTATTATTATTATTTATTTATTTATTTATTTTTTGTTTGTTACCCCGCACTCGAGGCATTGCGGCTCATTTTGGGGGGAGGGGAAAGGTTCCCAGGGGGGGGCATCCTTGGTTTATAGTCACTCNATAGTCACTCACTCATGACTCTCTCAGATCACCAGACCTTTTCTCTGGCCCCGGGCAGCTAAGGGAGTGCAATGCTGCCCCGGCGTGTCGGGTGTAAAGCGGAAAAAGACCCGGCCAAGCAGAGGTGACGGGGACGGGATTTGAACCCCGGCCTCCTGCTTGGCTAGTCAGTGGCGTAACCACTAGACTACCACGCCTCCCTTATTATGCTTGTATTAAAACGTATAGTAGGAAAAAATTTGCAAAAAAAGGAAAAAAGTTCCAAAACGAGGTAAGTGCCACATTGGATTGCAACCAAAACGAGGCAAGTGCCACATTGGGTTGCAATGAGAATCAGTATAATAACTTAAGATGAGAAACTAAAGGAGGTTTTCAAGTTGAAAGAGAGTTGAAAAAAGCATGAAAGAGCTTCTCTTTGTGTCTTGTAGCAAGTGAGTGGCATTTACATGATACCTGTAATGGCTTAAGTATTATATTAGTGGCTATAACCGTGGCATACAAAATTGCTGTTCATGCATTGTTGTTGTGGAATCATGGAGCTGCAGACCTCTTATTTATATTTTGTCAATATTTTATAAAAATGTGGAGGATGATACTAATTATGTAACAGAGGAATAAAACGTGGAGCGCTCTGGCCACACCTGCACTGGGAGTGGCTTTGCCTTTCTTTCCTCTCCCGTGTATGTGTAACTTGTGCCAGTATTGCGGTGCTTCTTCCGAATGTTTTTTCCCCATATCTCTGGATTGGAGCGTTTCTTCGGACATCCTGTTGTCCCTTTCTCAGCAGCAGATGAGGCCGCAGTTGAGGCCGCAAAGGAAGCAATGTCCTCCGTAATCTCTCTTGGCATTTGCCTCGTTCTAACCCGTTGTATGAGTGATGGCTGAAAACTTTCGGTATCGATACTTTCGGAATGGAGGCTCGTAGGACAGCCACGTTTTTAGGGCAACTGCAGGGTGGCATTTGCAGTGAGAAAACAAACAAATTATTTTCCGCAAAAATGGCACTTACCACGTTATGGAAGAGCACCCCTCAAGTGTCTGGTTAAATTTTTTTAAAGGTTTGGTTTAAAAGGAGGTAATGTGAGCCACCAGGTGCAACAAAAGGCGGCTCTGGTGGCAAGCAGCCACCGCCTAAAGCTCGGAGCAGTCCACCCAGCCAATTTGGAGCGAGGCCACTCTCGCGGCCCCAATGGCGCCAGAGGAGTTTGCCTATATTTGACAGATTGCTCTGATTTTTTCCCTGGCGAAAAGTAAGTTGCAAATTGCTGGAATTTTTGACTGGTTTTCAGCTGCACATCCACTTACCAGGAAATATTTGGCAGGGAGCTATGTGTATTTAAATTTGTGCAGGAAGCATTTGTTTACAAGGAATGAGACCTTTGGCCTATGACGTCAAGCCATTAAAAATATCACGCGCATGGCATAAATACTCATGAACATAGAAACTAGAAGTTACCTAAGGCTATGGCAAAAAAAAATTCTGTCCGGGTTATACCAGTGAATAAGTCCAGGTCAAATGAACCAAAAACCTTGGCATGTGACAAGCAGTGACGAATAATAGTCGGGAAGGAGGGTGTGAAAGAAAATGATGCAAAAATTACTTGGAATCCATTGTTGACATAAATGTACTATTCGCAAGACAAACTATGTAACCTGTATTGCACAACCAACCTTTAATCTCATCATTACTCAACACACACACACAATCAATCACAGCATTTTCCCAAAATGGGGTTGCCAGCGATGACCAGGTACATTCACCTGATCATCTCGTACGACCATTACAATGGATCCTCCAGTGACTGGTCAGGCCACATAGAATTACTCAACATAACCCTGCTAAAGGTGTGTTCCCAAGCTGGAGAGAATAAGGTGTAGCTGAAGAGTGAACAAGACCAAAAAGCATATTCTAGAACCCCAATTGTCTTCTTGCTCATGCTACAAAGTCTCAAATTCACTTCAAAACTCTCATTCTCATGAAATTGGGAACACACGTAAAGTGTTAACAGAAAGCTACTAACCTTGAGAATATGGCTACCCTGGAGAGGGGACTGTATGTTTCCACTGATGCAACAATCAGTCCATTGGGCAAAGTAGAGGTCTTTACTGCTTCTTTCTGAACAGTGTAGGTTGGGGATGATGGGCTCGACTTGGCTGCAGGTTGAGCTGCATAGCTTCTTTTCTGGAAAGTAGATTTAAAATTGTTAGTTTCCAACAATTTTCCATTATAAAAGGAACTACTTTCTATAAAAAATTATTGTGGTACTGTGCAAAATCAACCCTGGCAGGGATCCTTACTTGGGGTAGACCTAGCCAAAATCTACTATACCCTCACGCCAGCAGCAATTCACATAAACCAGTGACAGCCATTCTTTATTTCCCATTGTGCTGCCTATGGCTGGTGGGCGGGTGGGCCAACCTTATGCAAACCAGTAACTTGATGTTCATTACCTTTCAAACTGTAACCTTTCCCCCCCATCTCAGCCATTCTACTCCAAGTGAGCATACATGAGCCCACACAAAAACAGTAATATTTTTGACATAAGGGCCATCTGAGCCGAGAAGAAGAGCGAATTCACAGTTCCCGAAACTCAACTAGCTAAAAACTAGCTAATTAATGCATGGATGTGCCCAGATAATAGTAAAACAACAGGCTAATCTGAAAATTGTCCTAGACACCGTAAAAAGGAGCTACCCAGAGGGTTTTAATTAATTACAGCTGTGCATAGTGTATGCTGCTTTAATACAGTTTAATCAATATAATTAAACTTGAAATAGATTTTTAGTTCGACTTCCAGAAAAAGTATATTTCATGTCTTTGTTTGCAAGTACATTGACATTCTTTGGAACATTTAATTCTAACTTTCTATTTTTGGCAATACACATGTAATCCGATTCTTGTTAATTGAGAATCCTGTGTATTTCTGTGTTATTGGACTAAGAACTAAGGTTATTTATCACTTCCAGTACTTTCAGAAGTTGATCGACTTATTTCTGAATAGTCAATGTTAAAACAACTTCAACAGAATAAACTGTCAAGCACTGTAGTCTAACATTCCCAATCATCTCAGGCAACTTGGGCATGGAAATAGTAGTTACTTGCAACTAAAAATATCTTAATACTGCCTGCTTACTGAAAAAAACCAAACTGTTCAGTTTGGCCATCGTGAGCTATAAATACACATGAATTCGCACCTAAAACTATAATCATAATCAATAACTGTGAGACAACATGTGTTGTGAGTGGGACGCAGCCCCATGGGGGGGGGGGGGGGGGGGGNGGGGGGGGGGGGGGGGGGGGGGGCAAGTCCCCCCGCCTCGCAAAGTAATGTCATAAAATTTATTCACACTGCCTTTACTATAGGGCATGTCGTATTAAAATTCGAGCTGTCTCCAAGTTTCTTGTACTAGAGTGCACCAGGTGTGACCATATTTCCAACCCCTCGTTCACTCTACAAAATCTGCTCCACAGCATATGTTGGCGTTAGGCCTGGTTCACACGTGGCCACTTTTAGTGGTATACGCTCGCCACAGCAACTGGCCACCATTGCTTGTACACAGGATTAAATGGGAGCATTCACACGTGGCCACTGCAGTGGCGAGGGTAGGCATCTGTGGGCTCGGAGTGGCTTGGAAGTTGCTCGACCGCGCGATTGCGTGGCAAGCCCGAGCGTCTTTGCTCCTACAAGAGCTCAAGGCCAGGCGCCACTCGGTAGTAGACCACTGGTTTGCATTGGTGCATTCACACGGAGCCACAGCAACAGGCCCACAGGCCCAGTCATATGTCCACGCTACAGGGTCATTGAAAAAGAATGTCCCATTTTAAAAACCATATAACTCGAAAACTTGTAAAGATATCTTAATGATTTAAGTTTTGAAATGTTAAGAAATGTCTCAAGTTCTGGTCTTACCATATCGTTTGTTTCGATATGAGCTCCATTTGTCACTCAAAAAAGGTAAATATGGTTATCGGTGTCCTGCCTAACCCGCTCAGGCATGTCTGGCGTTACCGCTGAAATCTTTTCTCGTAGCTGATGGTGGTGCCGAATCCTGTCACCATACATGTGTCTCCACAAAAAAGTCCATTGGGGTAAAATCTGGGCTTCTGGAGGGGCTTTGCATGGAGAAATTTCTCATACGAGACTTCTCACACTGGGAAGCTGAACAAATAAAAATTTTCTACGGCAAGTTTATTTCATGGATAAGGTGACTTTTTTATTTGAATCATCAAGAACAATGTCTGTGGTGTAAATATCAGAGATATCCAGCACCTACGGGATAGGATTGCAATCGTAACTCCAGATGTGATTGATAGGGTTTGTCCCAACACCGAATACAAGCCTTTTAATCTGCCTAGCGATAAATGAAGCGCATGTCGACAAAACTTAAATCATTCAGATATGTCTGCAAGTTTTCGAGTTATAGGTTTTAATGGGACATTCTATTTCGATGACCCTGTATTTCATGCCGGGAGGAAAGGGCAGTTAACCACCTTGGATTGTGCAATTAGCGAAGGAAATTAATATTGAAAGGGGTGGGGGGGG
>JYFJ02004082.1:0-34930 GCA_000934665.2 Catajapyx aquilonaris
CCGAGTGAAACTGCCCAGGGGCCCATTGAAGCCTCGCTACGGGCCTGACATCAGTATACCCTGGGGTCCAAAAAGGACACCACGTTTCAAGTTAGCGGTTAAAGAACCCATTGTTTTGAAATATTTATTATGTGTTGTATAAGTATTTATAGTGAATGTCACATTTTTATTGTGTGATATTTCGCGGGGTGAGAATTACAAGGTTGTAACCGGTTGTATAACTGCAATCACCCTGCGATTATAAGCTTATTTATGCTCATTTATTGTCTTGGGTTTACCAGACAGCTGGATACACCTTTTGGAGGATAGTCATGATTGTGTCATTATTTGCACAAAACATGTCAACTTGGCATTGGGCTACTGACACACATAGTATGTGTCAGCCCAATGCCAAGTTGGCATGTTTTGTGCAAATAATGACACCGGGAACCTGTACACTGGTTCACTCACCTGACAGTTGATGATCAACTGTCAGGTGAGACAAAGGGGGTAACAACTTTGTGGAACTGGTGTACAGGGTCCGACAGGGTCCCTGTGGAACCGGCCTGGAACAGGACTGTGGAGCCAGCTTGGAACTGGGTGGAAGCACCCGGTTCCGCAGGAACTGGTGTACACTTTTTTGGGGAGTTGTTACCAAAGATGGTTGCTTGGATGGTTGTTACCGGTTGTTACCCCCTTGGGTGAGACTTTTGGCTCCCTTGCACATCATTGTTATCCAGGTCTCCTGTAGTGTTTAACTACCCAATACAAGGCAACTTTTGTGTAGAAAACCCCAACTGTGCCCATGGTCTTAGAATACACTGTGCCTTCTCTGGGAACTGGCAAATAATGGCAATATTTATTACTCAGCCTAGCCTCAGCTTCAGGCTCTTTGCCATTGTTTCATTCACAAAATGCTATGTTTTAAAATGTACGGTATTTTTAGGCGAAATCCGGTAATTTTCACTCTCGTGATACGGTAGTGTCTACGGGTCAGGTTGGCAACGCTGACCAGGGTACCAGGGAATCAGCGCTGCATGTGGCCAAAATAAAAACCGATTGAGTATTGAGGAAAGGCCTGACATACAGGCCCTCTAGCATAATATATGGGTTGCAGTGCAAAAGCAGGAGAACAGAAAAAAAAGGAAAAAAGAAAACAGAAAGGCAGGAAGGAACCGATGATGGTGGTGGTGGTGGGTTTGCGGATAAACAGCTGATACAACCAAGTTTGTGCAATGGTTGTCCGAAGTTTCCAACCAGCGGCGGCTAATTCCACGCCAGTTTTATGGCACCATTCAGCTGGTGAGACAAATTTCAACCTGTTTTTCATTCATTCAATATAGTGTGGTTGTAGAGATAGGATGAAAACATGGGATGGGTTTTTCATCCTCTTGCTAAGTCTGTGCAAGAAGCCTTGCAAGAAGCCTGATTCTGCTGATCAGGAGACACCCACAAGCTTTTTCATGGGTTAACGTGGTTACCAGTCATTGACATGGTACAGGCCGGTTTGTCTACTGCTAGTTTGCAGTACCGCTGCCATAACCAGTAGGCATGGTAACCCATAAGCTTTTGGATAACAGAAGCAAGACTCGGCTAGCACAGTCTTAGCAGGAGGATGAAAAACATGCCATCACAGGTTATATGGAGTATGTTGGGCTGTTTTTGGAAGGTGTTTGAAGGTGTAATGTTAGATATACTGTTGATAGAGATTGAGTTGACCTGACCCAAGAGCATATTGATATGGTTGGGCAACTGTGATTTAAAGGCCACATGTAGTTGGGTGTATGTTCTCGAGCGAGAGGTGTGCTGCATGGCCTGGTAAGGTTAGATATGATACATGGGTCGTGCATGTGTGTTGTGGCAATAATAGTTTTCTTTAGTCTGTCAGCTCTTTGCTATGTTCATATATCACTGTACAGTAAAACTTCCATAAGTCGAATCTCCATGGGACCGGGAAAGCGATGGAAAAAGCGGGAAAAAGTGCGTCTTCGCGTGATCGTGATTTTGGTACCCCTTCAAAGAAATATTAATATCTCGATAACTAAATTTAATCTGGTAAAACTGATTGCTCCATAAGAGTTCAATTGGATGTGGGTTTCACATATATTTTTTTCAAAAAAATCGATGACTATGACCTGACACCTTTTTTCACTCACTGGCTGATCTGAAATGGAACCACCCTATAAGGAAGTACCTTTATATCCAACGAAGAAAGCTGTTCAAAACTTAAAAATAACTGTCACTATTACACTTACAATGCGTTTTTTTGTTGTAAAAAGATCTCCGTTATGGACATTTGCCTACTCTTAGATTCAAGCGGATTCAATTGTCACAATCGAGGCAAACACTTCTTTTGGTACGTCTGTGGTAGACGGAGATCAGGAAATTGAGCCTTTCGGTGCATGTGGCCTACTCTCGACCCTTCAGCTAGAAAATGAGACAATTTTCCGTACTCGCCAACATGAACTTCGACTTAGGGAGACTGAAAATGCATCGTAAGACCCTGCCTGGACTTCGAGTTTATTCCTATTATTCCTATTATTTTACATTGTGACCAACCAAGCTCATCCATTTCTTCGACTTATAGAGAACTTCAACGTAGGGAAGTTCGACTTACAGAAGTTTTACTGTATTTGGCTTTTTGCCATTGGAGCCCTAGGGTGATTCCAAGATCAGAGACAGGATTTTCGGTAATGAGTGTGCTTTTTTGTTGGGATGGATTTTATAGGGTAGCAGCCAGGGTTGGCTGATTTAAACCATGGTTTAAATCAAGTGGTAAAAAAAACCATCATGGTTTCTTTCATGAAAAGTTATCCCAATTACTGCTGAAATTTACTTATGTTACTACAAAATTATACAAATTAAATCATTCAGTAATCTATTTAAATTAACCTAACGAGTAGGGTCAAGTGGGGTAAAATGGGTAGTTTTTAATACATAGGGTACTTCCTTTGTTACTGACACTACAGAGATGAAAAAAGGGTCCTCAAATAATATTTTTGTTAAGTTGCATGCTTTGTGAATACATGAAAAACTCTCCCAATTTTATTTACACTTATTAGATTAGTCTAAATATTTTTTCACTAAGCTACAGTGTGGAAAATGAAAGGGATCTGACCTTATCAAGGTTTCCATGGGAAATACCCTCACACAACAGTATGAGTAAACAATATCAACAAAAAAGAACAATGAGTAACAAAAGAGTAACAATAAAATAACAATATTACTTATTGTTATTTTATTGTTACTCTTTTGTTTCGCTGCGGCAGCGGCTGAGTTTAGCAATGTACTCAAGATGTAAGAAACGATGATGTCAGATCGGCGTTTCGTTTTCGTCACTGTAGCATAGTGAAAAAATATACTAATCTAATATGTGTAAATAAAATTGGACAGTTCTCTGTTTTTGTAGGTAACGATTCTTGAAGGGATATTATTATTATACAATATAGGTATGAAATTGCCCTTTTAATTTTCTTACTGGAGATTTTTAAGCAAAATGGGGTAAAATGTGAATTTCATCCCACGAGTTACCAATTTTATCCTCACCCCTGGGATAAATATTGATATAAAACATGAGTGCAATATTTTTGTTATAATGTTTAATTGTTCATAAAATATGAAAAAAGTAAGGCATTCTTCTTTCAATAAACTTATTGTATAAAGTAAATACAACAACAACAACAACACGACATTTCCCTATGAGGGGTAGTCAGCGATGAAGGGAGACGCAAGCTAACCCAACATATGAACTAATAAAACTCATGAGAATAAACCTAAAAACAACCTGTCCCACCCCCCACCCCTGCCCACCTCAGACATCACCTTACCCTCAGACATATTTACCTATTTACCCATTAATTAACCTACGCCATTTACACCTATCCAAACAAACAACCCTAGCCTCAGCCACGTCCATGGTCCTATTGACACAAGAACGTCTCGGCTTAACACTAGCAACACTCGTAAGACACTGACCCACCTGGTCCAACCATGTCTTCCTAGGCCTACCCTTGCCCCTCATACCAACTACTCCACCCAAATAAACCTTCTTCACAATCTCCTCCTCCTTCATCCTCTCCACATGGCCAAACCACCTTAGAGTAGACCTACACACCTTATCTTTAAGAGTCTCCTTAACATTACACCTATGCAAAATCTCCTCATTCCTAATCCTATCGAACTTGGTAACCCCACAAACAGCCCAGAGATAACGCATCTCTGTAGCCAACACCCTACTCTTATGAGTATCTGACAAAACCCACGCTTCACTACCATACATAAGTGAAGGAACAATAACGTGAGAATAGACAGACAACCTACAGGCAGAAGATAAGTCCTTATTTCTAGAAAACTTACTTGTGGCACCTATTACTTTCAACCCAGAACTAACTCTCCTGTCAATCTCCCCATCCATTCTACCATGACTCTCAAGGACACTACCCAGATATACAAACTGGTTGACCTGCTCAACCAGTTTTCCTCGTACCTGCAACATACAAGGAGAAACCTGCTGTCCCCTCTCAAATACCAATACCTTAGTCTTATCTACGTTAATCCTCATACCCCTCTTTTCACAAACATTATCTAACTTGCATAGGATCAACTGTAAATCAGCCTCACTCTCTGCCAGAAGGGCAGAATCATCTGCATACAGCAAGTGACTAACTCATCACCAAACTGCACTCCTACACCTTCAACCATGGCTTCCCTTACACATGCATCTAAGTACATATTCATGCATTATGAAATATGTTAAAATATCCTGAATATGTACCTAGAGAACCTTGGAGAACCATATGCGGAGTTTTCCGAAATGCCAGAAAGCTGCAAATAAGTATTAATTAATTTCTCGCAAAGTACGACGATTTCAGAAAATCCTCTGGTATGGTTCTCAAAGTTGTTATTCCACATATTTTCATGCATTTCATAAATTAAATCAGCCTAAAAGTTGGGCGGCAGTAGTCCAATTTCGAGTTATTATAGCCCTTTTTTGGAAATTAATTTAGGGACTTCTAGACGAGTAAAATGGTTCCAGACACATTCATAGGGTTTTCCCAGATCTCGTAAGTATAGCTGTTATTATTTGCAAAATACCTTGTCCGTATCTTCGGAGTACGCGTAAGCGGAAAACTGTGTGGTTCGGGCCGATCTGGGGCTGAAGGGGTTAAAAAAAGACAAGTTGAGAATTCAGTGGTCATAACAAGTTGAGCATTTCACATTTCTGAAGGTACCCAAGAACCATTTTGGGAGGTGAGCGATCTACGTCATTGGATTTTACATTTTTGGCTCATTCTTGTGACACACTAAGTTTGAATAGACAGTAAATAAGGGAGGCATGGTGGTCTCGTGGCTATGCTACCAACCAAGCAGGAGGTCCGGGGTTCAAATCCCGTGTCCGTCACCTCTGCTTGGTCAGGTCTTTTTCCGCTGTTCACCCAACATGTCCGGGCAGAATTGCACTCCCTTCTCTGCCCAGGGCCAAGAGAAAAGGTCTGGTATTTAAGAGGGTCAGAAATGGCTAGAAATTAATTAAGAGCACCCTCCCTTAGGAACCTCCCCTTCCCACCTTAAAAGGGCCCAAGGCCCAATCACAGGGTATTACAAACAAACAAAAAAAAGACAGTAAAGGATGACCAAATGTACTCCCCTTACGAGTAACTGAATATATCTCGTATAGCAATAAACTTACATAAAAAGTATGTAATCCTGAGAATTAGGCTAACATTCTAATTGAGGACTGTGCCTTTAATCATTTAATGGAAGCCATACTTTTAAAAAAATGCGACACTTGTTCCCATCCATTTCCATAATATTTCAATGAGGCTGATGCCATTTTGAATGGGGCTAGAAGTTACTCAGGATTATGGCTGAACACAGTCCATGACACAAAGTCAACTTGGTGGTAAGCTGCAGTCATTTTAAACAGCTCCAACTTAATCCTTTTAATAGGCCTCTTAGCAGAAGCTGCTTTTATGAGCAGTGCAGGTGTTGCATTTTGAAATAATATTATGATATGCTATTGATAGTTGCCTACAGTATATAACGTCATTTATCTGACAAAAGGACGAATTCAACATTTTCCTCCACCTCCACCACCCCTACCTTATCTGAGTGTGACCCACTATGGGAGTTGGGGCATTCCAAGTGGGTGGCATTCAGACGGGTGATTCCATGTCAAAACAATCCAAGCTTTATGAAGTGGTGGTGCTACCACTTAGTATTTCAATGATAAAAAATCATGAGAAATTCCTCCACCAAAGCGATTGCCAAATCTGAAATAATAGCTATTTAGAACAGAATTTGACAAATATGTAGCCATTAAAATTACCATTTTTACTGCATTAGGAATAATCTATTCCCAAACTGAATAGCAGAATAGGTGGGAATAAACGTGTCTATCAAAAATCTTATTCAGAAACACATTCCAAATTATTCCCTGCTATTCCTGAGGACACTGTGAGAACACTCCAGATGCCAGCATAAATATTTGAAACTGCACCTGCCTGACTTATAAATCACAACCTGCAGTAAATTTTTTTTGGACTGATTCTATTCATCATTGACTGTCACCTAACTCAATACAGAATCACAAATTATAGTGGGGTGACTATAACATTATGTGAAAAGGAGGGGACTACAAGGAGAGGGTTGCGTTGTGGGCGTTTCCAGACATTCTGGTATTTGATGTGTTCTTATGAGGGAGTAAGGAATCAAATCCCCATTTCTAATATAATGCTACAGAGATTATGCATATTTATTTTGGTGTGGGAAGGCAGGTGAGAGAGAGAAGCAAGGGGCACATAGCTGACTGCATAAAATTTAGTATTATCTATATGAGCCTTGAGGCGTAATTGAGTGCAAGGATGTGGCAATGGTTTTAATTCCACCCAAGTAGTGTGAAGGGAATATTTCAAATTGGTTTTTACTCTCTTCAGTTCAGCTGAACGGACAGGAAGAGTGCATTTTTCATTCACAATTTTTGATAACCAGAAGTCTAACATTATCGGTAGATTGATGATGATGCTAGTAGTAGTAGTAGTGAATACACTAATTCAAAACATTTTAAGCATTAACTTTTGCTAGTTTGCATTGGCTGTTTTCAGAATAATTGTTATTGAAATTATGGGGACATGGTGGACATGGTTATGCCCCTAGGGAGCCAAGCCAGAGGTAGGAGATTTTAGTCCCAGCTCCAGTGGGGTCTGGTCTCTCTGACTTTATTTAAACATGTCTAGGCAGATTTTCTCTTCCATCTCTTTTCCCAGGAGCAAGAAAAAGAAGGCTAGTGATTTAAGCTGGTTTGTACAGACTGGAAAATTATTGGTTGGTCCTTACCACCTCAGTGCAACTCCGTTTTTTTCACATAGGTTTCCCCCTCCAACCCCCGTGACTTTCGAGAGGCAAGGCGAGGCTTATCAGTAGTTAGGTAGGGTGCCGCAGCCGCATTGCTTGAGTTTGTGCCGCTTTTGTCCCGTTTTTTAAAGTGCTCTGCCCAGGAGCACTCCATCTTGTAAGCTAGTGGGGGAGGTGGGGGGGAGGGGGGTATCCACGTTCTCATGATCCGTTCTCAATTGAAGACCTATAGTAAAAAAGGTAGTAAGTGCCGAAAATGGAGATATGCAGTAAAAACAGAAGTAAATGCCAAGGGCAATATTGTAAAATAGGCATCAAGTGCCAGAAGCAACCCGAAGTAGTTTTTCTTGCAGTCAATAGAATGTTATTTCATATGTCACCCCATAGTGATGCCAGGAGAAAAACATTATTTTCTCCATTCTCCCAAAATGGCACTTACTACCTTTTTTACTATAGGTCTTCAATTAATAGTAATAATTTTCGCCACAGTGAGGGGTGTTGCCCCATGCACTGTGGCGCAGAACTGGCAGGGTGGGACTCAGGAGATCTACGCGATAAGGGGGCTAGTTGCCCGACCTGTATATATATACCAAAACTCCTCGGCCGTGGTCCGTACCATGGGAATATTTCTTCCCAAATACATCAGTATACAATCAATCACCATTTGAGTGATAGGCCTGAAAATACTAAGCAGCACAACCTAAATTGTCATCATCATCATCACTATAATTGTACCGGTACTTGAAACATTTCTGTGGTCATCTTAAGTTATATTATGATGTATTTGATTATATGAGATTAGTGGTCAAGGTAATTTTGTGTCCCCTGACTGTGGACAGTTAGCGCAATCGTATTTGTTACTGTCCAGAGAGGGCTGCATTTTCCTGAAATTTTAACCTCCACAAAGTCCTGGTACCACCAATGATTCCTCCCAGGATAACTGTTGGTATGCAGGTCCTAAATTTTTCCACAGGTGGAGTTAGAATGTTGGACCTGTTGTGTCATATCACAATTTCTGTCCTATTTTGATATTTATGTAAGAGGCAGCAATTCATTATTAGAACAACTGGTGACTGTTCCCATTTGACCAGAGGTCAAAGGAGTTTAAATGTAGCTTCATGTAGACGTTATTATTATTCATAACATGTACAAATGCCTTCAAGTTAGGCATTGGTATGTGAATCAGTATAACTTTTGTGTAGATATATTTTCCCTAGAGTATGCATTTTAAAATGTTATGCTGGTAACTTTTCTTGTGGCTAGGCTCACAAAAATAGTTTTTTTAAAGCTGTTACTACTCTTACAATCAAAGAGTAGATTTTGGATTATCACAGCCTTGTTGAAGTGCCCTGATGCCTGTCCACCCATTCAAACGTCATCCTCCCTCACACACACGTCCTCACCACTTGGCCCCCCTATTTAAAGGTTTTATACAAGTTCTGGTACTTGAAATATTTTCCTTTTAAACTGTGTAATGTTAGTTACCCTCCCTGCCCTAGAGGAGAGTGTTGTCAAGTTCACAACTACTAAACTTTCTCTCATAACACAAGATAATGACCCTGAGGAAGACAGGAAGGGGAGGGAAGAGATGCAGGAGAGCAATATTGAAGTGAAAGTGTTGCAAAGGTCGTTCAGTACAAAAAAAAGCTGCAAATTTCTGAGGCAATATGCAAAAGTTTACTAGGGCATGATTTATATTCTATGTAGCTGATCTAGTTATCCTAGTTCTTCTCTCCCACCCCTCCTCTCTTTTCTCCCCCATACCTTGTCCCACTGTAAAATTGTAGTAGGGTGGTTCCATTTCAGATCAGCCAGTGAGTGTCAAAAGTTGTCAAGTTATTATTCCAAAACCATGAATTTAAAATTTCATATCGGTTTTCGGAACGGTTCTGGAAACATACTCATTGAAAGGAATGGAAAAAGTGCATCTTCCCGTCATTGCGATTTTGGTATCCCTTATAATATCTCGATAACTAAATTTAATCTCGTAAAACTGATTGCTCTGTAAAGGTTCAATTGGATGTGGGTTTCACATATATATTTTTCAAAAAAATCGATGACTAGGACTTGAAACCCACTGGCTGATCTGAAATGGAACCAACCAGTAGAGTTCTCTGGAATTTTATGGAACCTCATTCAGTTAATCCTCTGTGCTTGCATGAGTTTTATTTTGGGATTTCCCACTCTCCAAAATTTCCTAAACATAAAGGTCAGGGCTGCTTCCTTCATCTCTCTCTCTCTCTCTCTCTCTCTCTCTCCCCTGCTCCCTACACCCCCNCAAGGTGTCTTGGCTCTCCAATCAGTTCTGATGGGATGAGGAGGAGTATAATATATGTCGAGGAATTTGCCATGCAGTATAATTTGTTATTACTGTATTCTTATTTGCTTTTTAAATAATGTCGTGGATATGCGAAGGAGTAGGTCAAAATAAACTGTTGTTTTTTTTCAACAAACTGGGAGATGTGAAATGTTTGGGAAGAACATTTTACCAGATAATTTCAGTTATTTCTCAGGCTCTTATTTGCCTATTTTTGGCCTTTTTAGTTTACTGAAGAAAAGATGGTGGAAGGTTTCAAGAAGCAGAAAATCTTTGGTAAGGCAGACATAATTATGCAGAAGAAGTAATTCTGATGCAATTCAGTATAATGTTTTATTTGTCAGTAGATGTTTAATACTTGTTATTGGCTGCAATATAAGTCAATAATTATCTAAGATAAATGTCACTGAGAAGAAGAGTGTATTAAGAACTGCTCCTTATGTTGCAATTTAAATGTTTGTAATTCAAGTCACATTCAATACTGTACCAGGGTAGAAGTAAGCTATACGGCAGGGAAACTCCCACAAAAACCTGTTATGAATGTCAACTATTGCTCCAAGCAGTGAGCTTGCATAACTCCTACTTGCCATGCTTTGGCAGTGTGGAAAGCACATAACTTAGCTGCTGGAAGAGGGGCTCATAAAATTTCACTATAAAATTAGAGTTACCTGCATTTTTTCTACCAGGTGATAATAATTAGGTGTTTTTAATGTAGAGTGGTCTGATACAAATTCACGAATGCACGATATGAGAAAAGTATGTTAAGTAGCAATTGCAATTTAATATATGCTCCTAAGCATGGTAATTGTTTCTGCACTTGAAGGGAACAGGTTGTTTTGTAGCTAACTGGATCTGCACAGCCTGTTAAGCTCATTCCAATCTCTGAAGCCACTTTTTCAGAAGGACAGGGTGAGACCATCTGAAAAGAGATATGGACACTTTGCAGCTTGTACTTAAATAATCAATTTCGTATTATTTTGGAGAAAAATTAAAATTTCCACATGTGCAAAAAACTGTTAGTTTTCGGAATAAATATGATGCACTTGTAATTTTATATTCATTAGCAAAACAAGGCATTGAGCCTCAGCAAAATGTGCGCAAAGCATATTAATTGCATTCAGCTCATAGTTAATCGAGAGCGAAACCAATGGTGCCAGATCCAGTGATTTTCACCTAGGGCGCTCTTTTTAAACCCACCCACCCAAAGAGTGCATTATCGAGCGGGAGACAAAGGGTTAGGTGCAGTCAATAAATTATGAGCCATATTTATTGTGGAAAAACTATGTGACCGACAATAACACCGATTGGCAGGGATAACCTTCAAACCTCAAAGAAAATTATGCCCATGCACATGTTTGGCTAGAGAGAGCAGGTGTTGCATCATGTGATCGAAAAGGAAGTGACCCGTCGAAAGTGCCGTCCAGTCAATAAAAACTGGGCTGAAGGCAATATCAATGTAACATTTAACTTTTTTCAAAAGTACTGCCTGTGATAATTTAGACATTTATCCCACTGAGACACTTGGCATACAAAGGACTGCTCATAGAAGTCCTTGGGTTGTTCCTGGAACCATATCCACAACTCTTCCTCCACTTCATCATCCATCTGGAATCCGCCTCCGCTCAAAGCTACCTTCAGTTCACCAAAAACGTTTAAGTCATAGGGGAACAGGTCGGTACCGTAGTGTGGGGATGGCAGAGGACTTCTATTTCAATTTATGCACAAGATCTTTTATGAAATTTGCTGTATGGGGCCAGGAATTATCATGGCATTCTCGCATTCAGGGATTGCACTTGGACGGCACTTTTGGCAGGTCGCTTCCTTTTCGATCACGTGATGTGACTCCTGCTCCCTCTAGCCGCACATGTGCATGCACATGATTTTCTTTAAGGTTTGAAGGTTATCCTTGCCAATCTGCATTATTGCCTGTCCCATGGGTTTTTTACAATAAATACAGCTGTTTAAAAAATTGACTTCACCTAATAACAAAATGTGTGCAGTACAGTAATGATGAAGCACCTCCCAGTAAACTATTCTTTGTTTTTTAATGGAGTACTACAGGGTATCCAAATATGCAAATAACTGATGAGGTTTTAAAAATCATAATTACCTTCCACAATGCATAGCCCGTTAAGATTGTGAGAGTTGTTAGGCAGCAACAGCAAGGGCTACTTCTTCAATTAATTTATGTTTAATGGAACTCATCAGTTTGGAGCAATACTGTCATTTTCAGAAGGAAAAGATAACTGGCTTGATGTGAGGATTATTGGAATATCTGAATGGGATATGGCAGATGTAGGACTAAATGCTTTGCTGTTATGGCTGTCCTGTACTGCTTTTTGTGAGGATTCCATGTTATGCATATAATAATTTTTGACACCACTGGTGTACACAAAATTTGTACCATGCTCCTAAATTTTCATGTGAATTGTACCTCCATGTAATTGACATACAAATCCTCTTTGTCAATAGCTTAAGATGCATTATTTTTTTTGGCTACAATGTCTACCAAATATGAAAGAAAACTGTTCCTTGTAACTTAGTTTTTGCAGAACTATGAAAAATATTTCAGTTCTAAATGATTTCAAATTGAATTATGTGGTAATGAAAAGTAATTAACACAGTCAATTAGGAATGTCAGTATATGATGTTGTTATACTATGCCCTTGGAATTTTATAATTTTATAACTCGAATTGAGCAGAGAATTCTGCAAGCAGGCATATGCAATTATTTCTCGTGCCCCTTGTGTGATATAGTTGTACAGGGTGATATTTTAGATGCAACCCACATGTTTGTCTGTAGATTTGAATTGATGGACAAAATGTGATAAACCATAGTTGTACCATATCTTTTTCTTCCCTTACAAAGTAATGGCTCATAATGTTGAAATTGACCACCTTGCTTCCTATAGACATTAGAATGCATTGGTGCATGATTTTGGTGGGGCATGTTAGACATCACACTTCATGCTCTAATGAACACTTCATAATTATTGAATACTGGGACATTGTATCCCAACATATTCTGAAAATTGAATGTATGTGTCGTAGGATATGAGCTACTAACCCATCAAGTCACAAATAAGCATGATAGCGTAACTTGGTTGGTTGATTGAGGGAGACGAAGCAACTAAAGCCAACCAGCATAGGGGTGGGTGAGAGAGGAAAATATATTCTTGGGGTGTGAGAGGAAATGGGAGAACCTCAAGAAAACCCATGCACCTCTTGAAACATGAGAATCCTCCATCTGACCTGGGGACCTCACAGTGGTAGGCTGTGATATTAGCCACTACACCACTGTTTCACCCTTCAAGCAACTTATCTAGGGCATAATGCACTAATGATGCACACTCTGAAATGAATGCCACCACAGCCTTCCACTTCATACGGATGGAGTCAGGTGGCAAATGGAACAATATAGCAGGAAATGCTTTTTGGTTTTAATACAGATTCAAGGCAATCAAGTGCTGTTGCTCGCGATCTACAGCCAGTTACACATGTTGTGTTTAAAAATTTGCACCCTGTACCACTTGAAACTTTATGGTGCTCTTTAAAAGAGATTCAAGAGGTTTCTGGTGCTTTGGATTTTTCATCCTTAACATTTAACTCAATTTGCATCTGGCATAACCCTCAGCCTAACCCCAAATGTCCTGACCATTTCCGTGCCAATAGTACACAAGTGGAAAAAACTACCTTGCACTCTGGCAAGCAGTGCGCATGCAGGTGTGGGTAGAAGTGTGTCCGAGCTCATCTTGATTAATGCACTCTTCCACCCATGCCTTCTTGCTTGGCCCGGCTTGCAAGGTTATAAGGCAGTCTTTTTAAGCACTGTACTGCACAATGAGTCTACATGCATTTTTCACACACCCAAGCACTGTATGTGTATTCACACTACCCTTAAAGTGACATTTTAAAATATATGTTTGGGGGGGGGGGGTGTAGTATGTGTTGTTTGTCACTAAAGCCTATGCAGCATACACTATGAGGTGTCCCATAAGTTGGGACCCATAGGAGTTTGTCATGTTACAGTGTTGAAGTATATAGGTTACTGTGCAACCATAGTGATATTTTATAGTGATTCACTGACTACACTTGTTACTGAACTTCTGAGAGTTAGACGTATCCTATGGGTCCAGACTTACGGGACACTGTGTATTTTATGTGACTAACACATCATGTTTACTCCCTTTTTCAACTAATTTTATCTCCTAGCTAGCATGAAAAGTAATGACAAGTTTGTTCTCTGGTAGGTATGCTGACAAAGGCCCTGTGAAGGTAGCCTTGCTCCCATCTGGGTCTCCTCTACCACTGTCTCATGCTAGTCCTTCTGGACCTGAGGAGGTTGCATCTTCTCAGCAGCCACGGGTGACTCCTCGTCCTCCACTAGGAGGATTGCGGGACTTACAGCTACGCTTTTTATGTCCTGAAGATTTGGAAGAGGTGTTCTAATGCTTTTTTGATAGCCTAGTAAATGACCAATTTGTACCACACCAACTGCATCTACTTAGAAATATTGTTAACACAATGTGTACAGTAATATTCCTCATCACAGACAAGAGGCTATTGCAGAGGTAATGGTATAATCTTGAAAAAAATTATTGATTGGGGGAGGGAGGGGGGTAATTAAAATTCTTATTTACAAGGACAAGCAATAAAATTCAGAATTTACTTTTCTATGCTTTATGTTTATGGTATGCCTCAAATGCCACTCTGATTCAGACCCTCATATAGTTGTAATTTGTGCCAATGCAATCAAACATGTGTTTACGTATTGGTAACATGCACAACATTATCACCACATCCTATGTCTGTTACTGCAACAGTGGAATTGCTGATAATAATATCTTGAATTGAGGACAAAGCAATGATAGGCACACTGTGTTTCCAAGTGAGCAATGGTGCATTTAAAAGCTCATGGTAGAAGGTAATCTGCAATGCAACACGCATCTGTGCCACAATGGCGATCCACAAAATAAAATCATGTTTGCATTGTGAGACAGTACAGTGTAAATGCCAAATGTGTTTCCATTCACTAATCAGTGTTGACCTGGAGAAATGTAGAAACACATGAGTTGAACATGATTGCAGTGACAAGCACAGCAATCCTTGCTGATATTTAAAGAAGCTGAAATGTATGTTATATAAATTTGACCCCAGTTTCCTTTGCTTGACAGTTGCATTCTTCCATGATGCTCATATGAAAACTAATAATTTGAAATCAAATTAGGAAACACTTGAACATGCCTCATATATAAGCAATATCATGTTGGGCACATATTCACTTCATGTCAACGGTTATTATTGTTTTAGCTGGTTACTGGTTGAGGTTAGAGAATGGTTCAAGATATCTTACTATAATTATCAATAAGTAAAATATTTAATGGCATCTCAATGTATAGGTGCGCCGCCTTTGTCGTGAATGGTTCCCCATTGAATACCCTGAGACCTGGTACCAAGATATTACATCAGATGCAAGATTTTATTCATTGGCTGCAGTTCAAGAGGGACGAATTGTTGGACTTGTCGTAGCAGAAATTAAGAATTATCATAAGCTGAATCGTGAGGTAAGGATCATGTTCAGAGTGTGTCATTCCCTCCCTATTTATGAGGGAACTTCACAAAGAATTATAAAGTTGAATTCTTAACATGCCTCAATTTAATAAGTATGATCTGATATAAAAGGCCATGCTCATGTTTTATGTCACACTTCAGAACTGGACATTTGAAATTTATTAGGAGAACAGAATAGTGTTCTCCAAGAGGAATATATTGATAATAGTGTCTCTTGGTAACTAAGGAAGTTACTAGATTAAAACATTGCCCATTGACATGAGAATATCATCGTCCATAAGGAGAAAGGGCAAATAGACTGTTTAGAAATTTTACAGGAGAGGTAAAAATGGGTTGAAAATCTGAGTCAAAACGAACTGAGGCTGATTTTTTATGTGACAAAGAGAATTAGTTCATGACTCGCAGTGAATGCCATCGTGTCCAGAATGTATTGAAGTATTAGAACACCAATTCTTGTTTGAATATTCCACGATCCCAGGCAATGGTGATTCCGGAAGTAGACCTAGATTCACATTCGCCTCTGCTCTGCCAGGAGGTTGGCGGTGAGGACCAATATTCAGTGTTGAGGTTTTGTTTCCGTTTGAATAAAACAGCCACAGAGGTGTACGACATGCTAAGATTGTGAACAGCAGATACTGGTTGTGTTGTTGGCCAGTTGGCACAATTGTCAGTATGGGGAAGTAGCCTTCATTTTGGAAACTACATAATAAATTCGACCATATTTTTTGGATTTTTTTGGCATATTCCGTTTTAAGATATCAGTTTCAGTTCCGGAGATATTGGCGTTTTTTCGTAGGCAAGTGACGTCACTGTTTGCCTCGAAAATGTTGACGTCACGCGAAGTGAAATGAGCGCAAAAATGGTGTTATAGAACGCGCCCCGTCATTGTTGTAAAATGCTTCGCTGTTGTTAGCAACCGTCCCATTCCGTGAGCAAGATAGCAGCCGGGGCGCGTATTTATTCCAGGCCGCTCAAATCGCTTTGTACGTGGCAGTGATGCCACCAGCTCGGAAATATCTGTCTCCCGAATTAGGCACATAAAGGCCCCCCTTCTCCACCTCGATGACCTACAGCCGCCTTGCGAATGCTTTCCGTCGTGTCCGCGGTTAATTCAAAGTCAAATTCCTCATATCTAGCAGTCAACCAGTCATTTCAGTGTACCCTTTCGATTGGCACCACCCGGCTGCCCCGTTTTTCCCGCCAATTTTAAAGGCACTTTTAAATGTGCCGTAATTTATCCAGTAATGTCATTTTGATGCAACAGAGTGATGGAATGTATGTTTACAGGCATGGGCTAGCTAGTTATGAACAAAAATCCCAAATCCCAGACCAAGGCTACTTCCCCATTGTCAGCTGGCAGGTTGTTATGAGTGACCACATTCAGTAAACACTCAGGGCCGTTTTCTCGAACAGTGGTTCAAATGTAAACCAGGTTCAAAGCCAGTTTAATCCCTGATTTGATTGTTGTTAGGCTGTTGTCAAGGGTTTAAATCGGCTTTGAACCGGGTTTACATTTGAACCACTGTTCGAGAAAACGGCCCTCAGGGTGGATTGCAAAGATGGAGTTTAAACCACGGCGCAATTAGAACGTGGTTGAAACCAGGATTCCGCTTGCAAAGACAGGGTTTAGCCTAGAAATGGGGTTTAAACTGCGGCCTAACTCAGACCACCTTCGAGGGTGGTTTAAACCTGGTCCAGACGGCTAGATGGAGTAGGACGGGCTTGATTATGACCGCTGTCTTCACCTTCTACAGCAATTGAAGGTTCTACCGCCCTGCCATTGTGCATCTCAATGTACCCCCGCGAGCATAAAGATGGAGACGGCAAGCCCTTTTTTGACCTTTCTTTATCCGACTCAAATTCATGAACTCTTTTTGGACTGAGTGAGCTGCTTCAGGCGTGTTTTCGTGTATTTATGACAGAATATTTGATACCGTAATAGCTGCGATTGGCAGAGCAGCCTGCCGAAGGTGAGGGCCTGCCGTCTCCATCTTTATGCTCGCGGGTGTACATGCTACAGGTTACTTCTGTCTCCTGACCTGGAACATGCTGATATGCAAGGACTAGGACTACAGGCAATAACACAGATTGGCAAGGATAACCTTCAAACCTGAAATAAAATTATGTACATGAGTGGCTAGAGGGAGTAGGCATCACATCATGTGATCAAAAGGGAAGCAACCCACCAAAGCGCCGTCCAGTCAATAAAAAATGAGCTGAAGGCTATATCAATGTAATGTTTACTTTTTCCAAAAGTATTACCTGTGATGGATTAGCTATTAATCTCACTGAGACACTAGGCCTACAAAGGGCATCTCATAAAAGTCCTTGGGTTATTACTGGAACCACATCCGAACCCACTCATTTATCCTATGTCTGGAATCAGCATCAGCACAAAGTTTTCTTCAGTTCACCAAAACCGTGAAAGTCACAGGACGACAGGTTGGTACTGTAGTGAGGGGATGACAGGACTTTTCACTTCAATTTCTGCATAATTATTTTAATGAAATATGCAGTATGGAGGCGAGCATTATCATGGCATTCTCGCATGTAAGGACTGCGATTGGATGGCACGGTCGGTGCATCGCTTCTCTTTTGATAACGTGATGCGATGCGTGCTTACTCTAGCCGCGCATGCACATAATTTTCTTTAAGGTTTGAAGGTTATCCCTGCCAATCTGTGTTATTGTATGTTCCATAGATTTTTCACAATAAATACAGCTTGTTTTTTATTGACTGCACCTAATAGTTAAAGGTACGTATGTGCCAACATGTTGCAATGTAGTTTTTTGGGAAGTTCTTTAAAAACTTTTTATGCCCAAAGAACCCTTACTTTCTTGACAAATCAATGTTTGGTGAAGTTCTCTCATCACAATCAGTTATATCAGTTTCCACCTGCAGTAATTCTAAAAGTCATTTTAAAATAATTTTGTTACCCTTACAATTGCCCCTAGTTTATCATGTGATTCCCCTAACATTGCCAGAGTTGAAGTGCAGGACTGGTTCATAGAAACTGAAGGTTATTGTGGGATTATTGTGGGTCCCAAGTGAGCCAGGAGAAATTGGGCATTTACACAAGCGGCAAAATGTGGTATTCTGGGGAATAGAATAAATGAACAGTTAAGTGAACAGAGTAGTTGTTGCTACAAGCCCTTTAAATGAGCCAGTCACTACACCTCACAGTGGTTTCAGAATATTTTAAGTGGAATAAATGTGAGGTAAGTTAAGCAATGATGGTAATGGAGAATAAAAGGACTATTTACTTTACAGGACCAAGGTATCCTGTCACTTCCACTGACTGGTGGGACGCAAGTTGGGTACATTCTCAGCCTTGGCGTTGTGAAGGAATATCGGCGACTTGGTGTTGCCTCTCTTCTTTTAGATGCTCTTCTTTCTCACCTGACTACTGTTGAGCACCACACATGCAAAGCTGTCTTCTTGCATGTTCTGGCATCCAACATAGCCGCAATACGGTTCTATGAGCAGAGAAGCTTTCAGTAATGACTTATTGCAGTAGTCTTACTAAAATGAAGCATTTTACTCCTTCCTAATCCTTGTTTTGCAGGCTCTACAGCTTCTTACCATATTACTACAGCATCAATGGTCGTAGCCGAGACGGTTTCACTTATGTGCTCTATATCAATGGTGGACATCCTCCATGGGGATTATTATATCCTTTTACAAAATATATACTGACAATGTGCTTGTATTGTTTGATAGCTCTTGTTGGGTTTGTTATAACTATAGCCTTACTTGTTGCAATTGAAGTGTCTGCAGTGGTAAATGATTTTTTTTGCCACTAAACTACTCATTTTTACCCTATTCCAAGATATGTACCAAACTAAATTGACACAAAAATTAACATAGCCACATGATGGTGCGCATGTCTAACTACCACCACACACAAACTCATTGTTGATAAAAACTTATTCAAATAGTGGCACCAAAATTTGTGAGCTTACTTTGAGCACTCTTGCTTCCAAGCACATTCCTTTGTCTCTTGGACACACACTATATTCTCATCTGTGAATATATACATGGTGGTCCAACTTCAAGTGTCGTTTTATAACGTTGATTAATAGCAGTGATTTTGCGATGACGTAGCAGCGACGTGTAAAATGTCCCACTTCGGCGCCATCGAAAATATTAGCTGCCAATAGCAGCACACATGTAATCAACCCTGCTGCTGGGTTGACCTGGAAAAAAGGAGGTGCACACATGACCTGCGATGCGCCTGGGTGAAATGGGTGACGTCCAAGGCACCAGATGGACCATGGACCTGTAATGCAAGGGGGAAGCCTGCAAACGAAACACAGCTAATATTTTCGATGGCACCGAAGTGGGCCATTTTACACGTGGCTGCTACGATAATAATTTCTAGGTTGTGAAAAAAAGTAAATGTCACTTTGTGCAAGGTTGGGACCTGACATTCCACTTGAAATTATGGAGGACTTATGACAGCATCTGACTGCAAATGGCAGTTCACATGTAGACATTACTGAAAGTCTCTAAGTTCAAGTGGGGCATCTTTTATTACCATGGTCTTATGTGCATCTTGTCTGGACACGCCCTCTCTTTTTGTGTCCACTTAGCTGCTCCCCCCCTTCCAGGAGGGGTTGCTGCTCTGATGCTGATGATGCTCCATAGTACCTTAACAGGTGGTGGTCCTGGTGGACTCCGCACATTTATGGAAACATGTTTAGGGGGTCGCAGTTGGTAAAAGGTTGGAAACCACTGCCCTAATGAGTGAACAAGAGACGAAGGAATCGGCTTGGGGGTGCAAATTCTAGACATGAGCTTACAAAATATGGTCACACGGTTTGTAAAATGTTTAGGGTAAATTTGAAATATTTACTGCCAAATACAGTAAAACTTCTAGAAGTCGAATCTCCATGGGACCGGAAAAAAACTTCGAGTTAGAGAAGATTCGAGTTAGAGAAGTTCGGAATGTTTAAAACACATCACCTACCTTTATATCCAGCGACGAAAGGTGTTCAAAACTTAAAAATAACTGTCACTATCACATTTACAATGTTCCTCATTGTTTTGGTGTAAAACAAACTCTGTTATGGACATTTGCCGACTCTTAGATTCAAGGATTTAATTGTCACAATCGAGTCAAACACTTCTTTCGGTACGTCTGGTAGACGGAGATCAGGAAATTGAGCCTTTCTGTATATGTGGCCTACTCTCGACCCTTCGGCTGGGAAATTAGAAAATTTTCCGTACTCGCCAACATGAACTTGGACTTAGGGAGACTGAAAATGCATTAATATCCCATTGTAAGGCCCTGCCAGCACGTTGAGTTATAGAAATTCGAGTTAGGGAAGTTTATTTCCTCTTATTATACATTGTGACGAACCAAGCTCATCATTTCCTTCGACTTATAGAGAACTTAGACATAGGGAAGTTCGACTTATAGAAGTTTTACTGTAGTACTTTTGTAATGTCATGATATTAAGCAGTTATTTTGTTACAGTTACTTTTAGAGGCTACTACTTGTATTACTGGTGTTACTTGAAGGATAATTTTCCTTATCTATGAACACAGATTACACAAAGCATTGGCTACAGTGCATGGCACGTAGTAATCCATGTGCTGTACCTCGGTGGTTGTGGTTAAGAACACAGGCAGCTCTCAACTGGGTCATTCCAGCCGCTAGGCGCCTGGTCAGTTTTTCTTAAGGAAGCCTCACTCTCCAACAAATTCCCATAAATCTGGTTGATGTTAGGTGATGCCAGAGTGCCTTGGAAACAACCTGAACAACGACCTCTGATCAGTTAACAACTTTGTGTACAAGCACGTGTCTATGCCCATGCCAAAGCAACGCTATAGGGTTGGAGTTTGTAAGGTTTGCATATTAAATATAACATCAGTCTTTTATAACCTAGATAAAAAGATGTAATGGTTCACACAGATATTTTATACTACCATTGAAATTCTCATGTAAAGCAATAGCAAGTCTCTTCCACATGAAATTGATCAGACTCTAAATCAGAATTCTACACTAGCATTAGTTGCTGGTCGTGGTAACAGTCCTTTCAGGTACATGACATGTGCATGTGACATTTGTCAATGAAACATAATTCAACATCTATGACGTACATGAGTTCTCCTGTGCCAAATTTCAGGTTACATGTTTCATCCATTAACCTGTGAGATATGTTATTGAGCATTTGACCTGTAGCAAGCTGTGGAACTGATTCAAAGAACTTGGTTAATTTCTTTTTGTAATTTTTTAAATTATGAAGTTAGTGTGTGAACAGATGGTTGAAGTGAATATGGTCAGGTATTTCCATGAACATCAGTGTCCTCTTTGCATTTTTAAAAGATATTGGTGAAGAGTTCTCTGCAATGCCAAGCCGATGTTGATGATTTCGATGGATGAAACACATTCAAGCTAGTTGAGATCAGACCAAAAATGATACGCAATGGATCGAGTGAATGTGAATTATTCCAATTATTACGATACTCATACCGGCAATTATTTTCAAGATCCCATGAGAGTCTTCAGTGGATTTTTAAAAATGAGTAAAGCAAGAGGAACACTATGATATTTGTAAGAATGTATGTATCGATGCTCAAGATTAATTGTTATACCTTGAAAGTCTGTCATCATCCGACTCATTCAATTTTATATTGTTTATATCTCTACATAATATAGAACCACTCTTAGGTTGACCTTTTGTCTTCTGCCTTGAAGAAGGCACACATGAAGTGGTTCTCCCTGTATAAGGCCATTCTCAGGGTGTTTTCTTGAAGGTCGATTGTTATGATGCAGGTGAGTTGGCAAGTATAATTATTTTTTACAGATTTGTAATTCTCAAACATATGAGAAAGTTGGTGTTTACGAGAAGTTTATGTGAAAATTGTGCATTATGCATTTTGTTAGTTCATATGAGAAAGCACTTAGCATGGTCATAACTGAGGCTAAGGATGGTGACTACCTTTATAGACTTGTAAATTGTACAGTGTGGTCCATAAATCCTGTCAGCTTTCAATGATGGACAAGTCACGAGAGTTTGCCCAAGATTGTATTGATATACTTTATTGTATTTGTACATATGTGACAATCCTTAACAAAAAAATATGGTGCTATGGGCATGTCACGCTTCCAGAAATGCCCTCTTTTTACCCTGTGGTGTAAAAAATGTTTTCCGAATACAGTATTTGTTGATAATATGGGGTAACTCGACTCACTATGACAAATGTTGAGAGTGTAGTTCTTCAGGTTTGATTTTGTTCTGCATGTGTGCAAGGGCCATGTGGGGCAAGTTTCATACTCAATCACTAACAGCTTGCCTCTTGCAGGCACATTTGTGTCTGGTTATACAGAAGGTGGAGCTGTAATAAAAGGGGATCAAAGTGTCAATGCTTTTAACAAGGCATTACCTGAAGAGGAAGAGCATTTATGCTGATGGTAGTTTAGAAGGCAGTGTCATGGTGAGTGCTACATATGCAATTGCCCTCTGCCTCCTTTTCCAAGATTTATGGACCATCCTTACATCATCATCTAGCATGTTATGCTTGCCAAACTGCCTGAGACCTGTAAGGCCTCTGGTCAGAATGAGTACTTGCAGCTATTGTTATTGATGTGGAATCGTGGATTTCTAGGCTAAGGCCCTTGATTAAGTATATTAGGTTCTAGCATGCTGCATTAACAACTGTTCCATTGAGATGTCATTCACTACACATCTTTATAATCTGCAGGATGGCCAGAAAACATAACACTATGTATTAGCAGAAGCTACATAGATACAGGGTGTAAATGAAATAAGTGCGCTTTATTTGCAGAATGATAGTGACCCGAAGGAAACATTTTTTGCCAGTACATTTGGTGCCGCAGATCGTTACGTCAGAAAACTCGGGTTTATCACGCGTCATACAAACACGTCAAATTGGGGTAACTAGAGTTACCTTACCCAAATGTGACGAGTGACAAACCCTCGTTTTGTGATGTAACAACTTGTCTGCGGCACCAATTGTATTGACAAAAATGTTTCTTTCGAGTCACTCTATCATTCTGCAGAAAATAAGTACTTATTTCATTTACACCCTTTACACAAAAAGTGGGTGCAGAATTGCTCTCCTTCCCTTTGGTATGTAAGGCACTTTCCATCACAGTGGTGATGCGTTAGGCTACATCAGTGATTCTCACAGTGAGGTCTATGGTCTATCAGTGGACCACAAGGATCCTGCTCATGGCTCATGGGCCATGAACTGATCTGAAAGTGCTGGAAATTTCTTTACAGAGAACTGACAAAATTCCTTAATTCCTGGGGTTGGTCGTCCAAGGGATCTCTTGTATTTCCTAATAGTTGCAGTCAGGGAAGTTTGAAAACCTCTGCACTAAATTAGTGTATAGTACTGCTCATAAAGAATGGTGCAAGTCTAGAGAAGAACTTTTCATCATGGGTGTCAAGGGCAACCTCCCAACACATGCCAGGGGTGGTGAGCAGGTCCGACCAGGCCAACCTGATGCCTTGCTGGGGAGGGTGAAAACAAGGTCACACCTCACATGTATATGGAGGGAATATGCAGCCTTGAACAGACACATGTTGTTAAATGCTTTCGTTGCAGTAATGTCCGCACTGAATAATAACATTAATTGATCGTCACAAAACCACACCTCTGCCTTCATTCCAAGGGGCAAGAAAGGAAGCTGCTCTAAGCAGGAACTATGACAGTCATGGTGTCATAGTTGTAGTTTTACATGTGAAGTGGTTATTTGTCTGAAACATTAAAGAAAGAAACCAATAAGCAAATAAACAAAAATGTGAACACCACTATCTGTAGAGGCTGACCATTCGGCATTAATGGGACCGATAACTTACTGTGCAACCAACATGTATCAGCTGCAATGTCACATTTCATTGAAGAAGTAACAGGTTTTGTCTGCGGACACTGAATGCCACACATTATTGGCCCAAAGAGCGAATCTCTGTGCCCGGAATGAGGGCTTGCATGTCAAACAGCAGACAGGAGAAAATGTCTCTCAGTTGTAAAGGTGTCATTTAAGCAGGAGTGGTACTGCTATTGATGATCACCCGTCGCAATCATTGTCGCATAGCTGATAGTCGCAATGACAACCCATGCAACATTTGCATCAGCATGAGGATATAAAATGGGGACAAGGGTTGCACGCAGCACTGGACCTGTAATCACTTCACGTGTGAAGCTGCATGTATGACACCATGATTGTCATAGTTCTTGCTTCGAGCAGCTTCCTTTCCTGCTATTCGGAATGAAGGCAGAGGTGTGATTTTGTGATGATCAATTTTTTTGTTCAGCGTGGACATTACTGCAATGAGCATCTAGCAACAATCTGTCATTTCAAGACTACATATCCCTCCATACGCGAGATCAGTTTGGACAGTTTTGCCTCCTAGGTGATAATTTTGATAATACACAAGATAATTGCATAAACTGTATGTCTGGTGAAAGAACACCTGAAGGGACACCATTACACCAGTGATATGGAGGTGCAAGCACATGTGCATCACTGGTGCCTGGAGAAGACGGCTGATTTCTTCTCTGATGGGATGCAACAACTGGTCCGACGGTGGTGTGACTAGGGATGCTGACTTAATGGAAAAGTAATGAAACCCTCTGGTAGAGGTCATTCCAAGCCTTTACCGGGTTTATGTGATTATCTTGCGTATTATCGAAATTATTACCTAGGAGGCAAAACTTTTCAAACCAGCCTCATACATGTGAGGTGTGACCTTGTTTTCATCTCCCCGGCATGTGTTGGGGGTTGCCCTCAACAGCCAGGATGAAAAGTTCTTCTATAGACTTGTATCTACCATTCTTTACGAGCGGTACTGTACCAACAATGAGCTGAAAGGTTCCCAACTCACCCCCTACATCACTGCCAATGCTACTGATCTAAAATTATATTTTTGTTCATGTATGATTTGTAGCAGATATTGATCATTTTGTTTATTTTGTTAATAATAATAATAATAATAATAATAATAATAATAATAATAATAATATAATGCCACCCCATGGTAGGCGAGTGGCATCCTAGGGGATCTTGGAAATACATGGCTTAATGCTGCTTATGGATTTTTGAGTGGAAAAAAACTGGAGCACACTGAGGAAACCCACACAGACATGAGACTTTCCATTGTTCTATATGCAAAACTCCTTTCCACATGAAAATATTGATCGCTCAACATGGGGATTGAACTTGGGACAGTGGAAGGCTGTAGCCTAAACTGTTGCACTAACATATTTATTGCCTGGGTTTATTTGGCAGTGTTTTCTGGCCACCCTTTATACATAATAAATTGTGGAAGTGACAGGTGGTCTATTTGAGATGTCCTTGTATTTGGCTTCGGCAAAGCTCTTCCTACAAGCATGAAAATGTATTTAAAAAATAGAAGACTGTGGAAATCCCATTCCACCATGGGCTGCAGAACTTCAACAACAGAATGCAGTGAAGTATGTGAAGTTGCATACCTTGTATACTACAGTTTGCATTAAGTTAATTGTTTCAGGCACAGTGCAAATAGAAAACTGTAAAACTTATTAGGGGCCATGAATAAATTATGTAACTCTGTTTTTGGTGATTATTGAATATCATGACAATGATCTTGATTACTGCAGCGAAAAGAACGATATTGTGCATTTTTGTTTATTGGAAGCGTTTCCCCCCCCCCCCCCCCCCCCNCCCCCCCCCCTCCCCTCCCCTCCTGAAGACCACAATTCAATCTCTTGCACAGTAATGCATAGGTAAACACCGATAGTCATGCTTGCAAGGGTGTCTGCCTCTCTCTCTGTCCTGCACAGCACTTGGAGTTCGAGTGTGGATTTCCGTATGCTGGTTTTTCTCGCTGGCCTGTGGGTGTTCTGGTTGTTTTCAGGAGAATATTCTAGTCACTTGGAGGAATTTAACAGTTGCTGATTCCTCTTCCACGGGGGAGGGCCTTGATTTCTCAAAGTACCGCGTCGCATAGTGTAATATTTAAATTTAATATTGAGTGTTTGTCGTCTGAGATGGGCAGGGGTGGGGGGCGGGACGGGTTGTTTATAGGTTTATTTTTACAAGTTTTAATTTAGTTCATATTTTGGGTTAGCTTGTGGCTCCCGTCATCGCTGACTACCCCTTATAGGGAAATGTCGTGATGGTGATGATGACAATGCAATAAGAGCCCAATTGTGAAAATAGAAAATGTCCAGAAAGCGAAAAAAAAAAACTATTTATTTCTGTTTCTGTTCGTAGTAGACAATTGTGCTCTAAACCTAATGACAGATATATACCACCAGACATGCATTTTGAGACTGTGCTCAGCTGCCAGCATGTCCGTGGTGGCGAAAAAAATCTGCAACACACCACCACAGAAGCGCCGCCTAATTTATGCGGCAGCGCTGCCATGGTGGTCTCGTGTGAAAATAGCCTTACAAGGGGTGGATATAGAGTAGTGCCAACATCATCTGGCACTGCACAAATACCAAATGGTGTTGTTGTACCTGATACTAGTAGCTGGTTGTCTTGCAAGTCAGATAAGCACATTTTCACCAGTTCATGGCATTAGAAGAGGGAGGCTGTGAAGTTATGTCAAGCAAGACTGCCTTAAAGACAGGTTCACCTGGACAGAGCAATGCACGAGTATAAAAATAAAGGTTGTGATGATTATGAATATTTTATTAGGTGTTCAAGAAGTCTGTGGTGCTGAAGCACTGCCACATCAGACTGTAGCACTTGACAAAGTTGAAACAATCCCTGGAAGAGACAATTTTTGCACAAGAGACGCTATCGGTGAAGCAGTAGGCAATGCAGGGCGTTCTTGAGCACATCCAAACAAGAACAAAACAAGAATAGCTTATGTCTAGTGCCTTCAAAAAGTGTGGGAGAATGTTGTGAATGTGGAAAGGGATTATCCTGAAGGAATGTAAAGCTAATTTTCATCCCAAAATTTCCCTTACTCATATAGAGGTGTCACCACTATTTTACACCATGTCTTTGTAAATGCTTATATTTTTTAAACTGTCCCACCACACCATCACATGAAGAAAAGTATTCCATTACTTGGCCCAACTTGCCAAGAATTCATCACATTGTGTGGCTTCCTACCAAAATATGTCAGTTACGAACTGTTTTGTGTGTTAGGCTACTGCATACCCCTAACATCTCATGGCATCCAGTAATATATTCACCTATCCTGTACGACTAGTTCTCCCCTGGGTCACAAAACCTGTGGCCAACCAGAAAAGTTTTATGAAGTATGACACAGTCATGCCACATGCAGTGGCAAACTAATAACCCAAAATAAAACTTAGCACTAGTCACTAGTGTTTGAAAATTATATCTTCTTTTTCGATGTAAGAAGTTCTCTCCAATGCTTCTTGCATCCATATCTACAAGACCTGTTTTCTCTACAACAAGACCTAGATTATTCAAAGCAGCTTGCTACACTCGCATCTTGCTTAACAGGGTTTGTCTCTCTTCTCAAATAGATCCCCACTACATCCATTCACTTTTGCTAACATCACTCCCCTTCCTGATACTTTTTTTTCCCCCCAAGAGGGTGCACAGCAGGGCCATTGTGACGGGTTTTATATCCTGATCGTCAATATTTGTTTAGGTGTGTCTTCTTCAGCTTGGGGATGGTCAGAAGTTGTGATAGCTGAACAGGGGCTCGTTTGGCCAACAAAAACCCTGATTCCTTCCGAGTCACAGAGGGGTATGTATTTTTGAGAACAATATCTGGATAAAACCCATCAACTCTTAAAGAGAAAAAAAGTCCAGTTTGTATTTGAATGAGTGGAAACATAACTACAATGCTAGGACCTGATCCTCAGATGAGAATAACTTAAGTCTTGTTATAACATAAAAAGAACTCTTGTAATATAATTAGAATTCAACTAGTTCAGGATGTGTTATCTCGAAAAGCAATGCATGTTACTGGCTTCTGATGACCACTATATTCTCGTTTGACTTCACCACTTTCAATGCTCCAGAGACGAGCCATGTTATCTGATGATGATGTGAAAACATACTGTCCATCAGCACTGAATGCAACATCCCAGACCCATCGCTGCCCTTCTTCCTTCAGTTCTGTCAAAAGTGAAAAATCTGTGGTCCTCCAAACCTTGGCAGTCTGGTCAGCAGAAGTGGTCACCAGTAAACTGTGTGAATACAATTAAATGGTATTAACTGTCATTATAATGACAAGCACAAAATAAGCATTTTCTATTTCTGGGGTCCTAGCCGCTTCACTTAAAATACACTGAATGCACCAAGATTTGAGCTACGTTATATTACAGATACCATAATATGGAGCCAAAAAGCTCAAACGTAACCAGCCCACGGACACTACCCCTACAGTCTTATCGCCTGCCGGGGCATTTTGCATGGGGTGCTCACCTGAGAGTGCCATGAGACATTTCACTGCTGGATTATGTGGCGACCCTACGGAACTATGCCGAACTTTATAGGTACAAAAGGGAAGGGCTACATTGGGGGACCCAACATGGTCGCCGGCGGCCATGTTTGGCCCGCATGTAGCAGCTTCTCTTCTACCTTAGTTCAGCGTAGTCCGGTAGGGTCGTCACATAATCCAGCAGTGAAAAGCTGTCTCCTGGCGCTCTCAAGTGAGCACCTCATGCAAAACGCCCCGGTAGGTGATAGTGTGAGTGACCAGACCTGAGTATTCTCAGATAATGAACGTAACTCATACAAATAAGCAGCTAAGTTCCAACAAATAGCTATATTCGTCTAACAGGTATTTTTCATCACCTTGTATTTTTGTCCTCAAGAAAACCTAACCGTAATTAAGTGGGACTCCCTCCATCTCTACCCGACTTACGTAGAATCTGGGCTGAACCGGCATTTTAGTCCGTAGCGTTGGTGAGCAGCTAACTTATGTTTTGGATGCAACTGTACAGCTTCTTCCCTTCCACCACTCAAACTCCAAACATAGCAATGACCTTTATTGGTTACTGCTGCCATATATGATGCCTCAGGATCTATTGACACGTGTTGAATAAATGCATCTTGCTCTGGAATCTGGTAAAAAAGGGTATCAGCACATTTCAGAGATGTATTTTCCAGAACTTGAAGTCAATTGAGGGGCTGGGTGCAAAAAGGGCCCATCCCACGCAATGTAACTGCTGAGAAATGAAGCTGTACCATGGAAAGTTCTCCTTACATCTTCCTAGTAATTATTTTTTAATGGCTCCAAGACCCATCCAAACTCGCGGAGGTTTTACATGTCACTAACAGATAGTAGTAGCCACGCAATAGTGGAAGAATCTAATTTTTCCTCAGTGCAGAATGGACCCTTTTTGCACCCAGCCCCTCAATTTCAGACACCCTGCTGAAACATTTTGCTTGCATGAACCAATACCTCACTTCAATATAAATGCACCATATGCATTCCTCCAATATGTAGTGAAAATTATTAGCATCTTTTCAATAACCCTTACCAGCTGTTCATTATGGTCTGTGCGTAAATTCCATATGTGAATAATTCCTGATTGGTCACCCACTATTAGTTCAGCCTGGCTTGGATGTAAACAAGCACAAGTAACAGGTGCCCCGACTTGAAAGATGCGCTGGCACTGCGGGTTGCGTCCTCTACAGAAAATAAGATAGCACGAGTTACGCAGAATGCCATCAATTATTCTCAATCACCATAAGAATACCGCAGATCCCAGATTTTCGCACTGCAATCCTCGCCACCAGTGAACATCCAGTTTCCTTCATCATTAAATCCAACTGCAGTCACATTTTTGCTGATTCCCTCGAAATTCATGACTGGATTTGAATTGTTGGAGTTGACATCATATGTACGCACATGTTGATACCCTAAAAACAAACACATATCATGTTTGCTCAGTGCAACAAATAAAGAAATCTCCTTGCCTACCTCCAGCTGCTATTATCCGGCCATCTTGTGTAATTTCCAATGCATTTACTTGCTAATGTGCATTAAGGAATGTCAATAGCAATTTCAAAAATACTTAATAACTATAAGGAGTCAAGGTAACTGGTGGAGATTGCTTGAAACATCTCTCGTCAACACTCGCCGGGCGATAACAACGCTGAGTAACCATGGTTACTCAGTGTCGTCATCGCTTGGCGATGACATCGCGATATCAAATCGCTCACATGTAAACGCCGCTTTACAAAGTGACTGCTTATGTAAATTCTAAGTAATTGTTGCCACAAGTTACTCTCTCAGGGAATTTCTCCATGGCTTATCAATGCACCACTGCTACAAATTTTTATATGCCCCATAACCAACTGCTAAGACAATGCAAAGGATACCGAATCTGCATGCTGGAATGTCTTTTGACAAATCCCACTGTGAGCCTGCCAAAATTTGATGGTGTGATCATATCCTCCTGTGGCCAAAACCACCTGCTCCACACCTGCTCCACTATCACCTCCTGCATCCATCATCTGAGTATCACCATGAGCCTCGTTCGGCCCCGATACATTAGATTGAGATAAGGATGCTTGTGGCATACTCGATTTTCCACACAGTATTGTTCAGCGCCCCTTTACCTCATGTACACGTTAGTATTTGCACCTACCAACGTCACATGATACTGTTCGAGCAGGACTAAAAGCAGGCTAGCAGGAACGTGATAATTTTCTTACGGTATTTTACGTTCTGCTGAGTTTGCTTATATAAGCATTCAGCATGGCGAAACATCTGCACGCTTTCATTCACTGCATTCTAGTCATGATTCTCGTAAATTCTATCACGGCGAATCGCACGGCCATCTTGCTGGTTTAGTTTCACCTGTGTGCTATGATAGCGCTGTATGCATGGGCGAAGGTTGAAGGACATATTCCCTCACGTGATAGGCTGCACAACAACGCATTTTATCAATCTGGGGACCTGGGGGCATATATTTTTAAAAATTACATTCTTTGAGTGGGTGAATCGTGGGGTGAATGTATTGGAATGCATTGAAGCCTCGTGTACTGCTCGTGCAGGTCTCCATGTCTCAGGTCTTATTGATACTGTCCAATCAGCGCCAATCAGCGTGGCAAACACCAATCACCTGATTGAAGTGCTACAATATGGCTGCCCCAACCGCCCAATATCCCCATGCCGCCCCAAACTGTGTATGTACTTATAAATAAATTAAAATTTATTCGTGCTAAATTAAAAACACAATTCCTGAATGAGCTCAAGCGAAGGCGAATGTGCTGCTCTGTGGGCTGATTGTCAAGCTAAGAGGTAGTGGCTCATCCACGTTTATACTAGATCCATGATCAAAGGCTCTATTCGCCAAGACCAACCGTGAGCCGTACAATTCGGATTCGGACTAGACAGGTTATTTGTACTGTATACGTGTGTACAGTAGGTTTACGTTGAAGTTCCTCAGCTGGCAGTGGTTTGGTGAAGACGTGAAGTTGCGGCTCCTATTTTCGACATGGAAGGGCCACGGGTTCGGTATTTTGAAGGGGACATACCCGCAGCTGTGAAAAAGGCGCGCGCAGGAGGAGCAATATTTGTTGTCGTGATAAAGGGTGAGATATGTTTTTGTCATGTCATATTCCGTCTGTGTGGTCTGTGAGACATGGTGCTAGTGGTTGAGGTTATGGTTTTGGATTTGTGGTTTTGATTGTGACACTTGTGGAGTTGGCGTGTTGTCCATCCCTGTCGTCATAGCTCGTAATCTTAACCAGAGAGCAGATGAACCTAAAATCGGTTTTTGTGAATAAAAATATCGAGCTCTGCCTGTCACATGAAATGGTTTTGATTAACCCAGATATGCCGAGTGTGCCCTATAGGGGACACCTGCACAGTTGTTACATTTTAATTTTTTGCGCAGGTTCTTCTGCTGCTAAAGAGCTCGCAGTAGTGATGGGGGCTTCAGTAGAGTCCCAGCTAACTATAAAAGTTCAAACCAGCTCAATATTGCTTCAGATTTTTAAGATACAGATGTTTGAATTTTAACGCAGGAAATAATGGCTGCACCTCCATTCTCGAATGCTGATTAGCATTATGAGTTATTTTTTGTTTGTAATACTTAGAAAACTCATGAATGATGATGTCCATGTGGAAATTTAGGCATATTTTTTACTTTCCTTGTCTGAGGGTGGCGTTGAAATCGGGTGTCCCCTATGAGGGACACTCGGCAAATGCACCACAAATGGATCGGCAAGTCAAGCACCGGTACTCTAGGCTACTGTATGCGTCCGGACTTTGTGCGTTTTGTCGAACTGAATTTTTATGAATCCCTATTTTTAAAACGAGGGTTACCCGGCAACTGGGTTGCCATGGCAACCATCGTAGCTATGCTGGTAACCCATTGCCATGTACAATCTAACATTATCATGCATACAAACTTTCTCTTTTGGGTACAGTGAAGCCCAGTGGCGGATCTATAGGGGGAGGGGGAGCGTGGCGACAAATCCCCCCCCCACCACCACCAACAACAACAACAACGTCTAGATCCGCCACTGGTGAAACCTGTGTATAGCAGAATAGCACGGTGCCCTAGAAAAATCAGTAATTGACAAGTTTCTGCTGAAAATTACGATTTTCCTAGTCATCAGCACCAAACGGGAAAGAGTGGAAGTGAACGCTGCAACGGCACAAAGCATATTGTGGGCAGAGAGTGGGGGAGGAATAAGAGTGGCGCTGTTGTTGCGGATCGCACGCGAACCATTTAACTATGTCGGAACCGTGATGTCGGATATACATAGTACGGTATATCAGCCGTTTCCGCTATTTTCGACACGGTATTTATGTCCTATACATACGCCCGTTCCCGGAAAAATTTCGCAATGGACAAGTTTTTTGTAACACTCGGTACGTTATGGACAGGTTTCACTACATATTTATCTAGAGTGAATCCTGTCCATAACGGACCCTCAACGTAACGGAAACTTGCCTATTGCGGAATTTTTCTGGTAACGGGCGTATGGAAAGTATACACTATTTCCGCGTCGAATATAGCGGAAATTGTGTAATTTTCATACGATAGTTACCAGAAAAATTCCGCAATAGGCAAGTTTCCATTATACACAGGGTCCGTTGTGGACAGGGTTCACTGTATATTTATATACAGTGAAACCTGTACATATCTGAATAGCAAGTGACTCTAAAATTCCGCAATGAGCAAGTTTCCGCTATACCCTCCTGAGACCCGAGAAGCCATTTGTGCAATTATTTAGTAATACTTTGAAAGAACCTTCTGTAGTGGAGGTGTAGAAGCCATTTTTCAGAATATTTCATATTTTTGTTGCTATCACTTATTGCAAAATTAGATGTCCTATATATAGGACATTGGGTCTTAGCTATAACATTCCTTCTCTATATTTTTCAATGAATTAAAAAAACACTTTCATCTTTATTTCAATACAGCAGCCTATATCTTACGTTTTCCTTGTGTATACAGTATAGCTATACTAGATGTTACATTTGCCGAGTGTTCCCTATAGGGGACGGCACTTTTCTTACAATCTAGCATTCCATAAATTTTTTTATCGTTTTTGTTGTGTTATGGGGACTATCATGAACTAATAAAATCAAACAAAAACCAAAATTGAAACAAAAAATCTTTCAGGCATATCTGGGTTAAGGTAGGAGGTTTAAGATAGTATTTCAATAGAAAGTCAGAATTTTATTAGATTCTTCTGGTTGTGACTGCACAACAATATATTGATGATTTTTATTGATGTTTTAAAGGTGATGAAGAAAACGTCGCGACGTGCATCCAAGATTCAGCATTGAACCACCCTCGAGTTGTGAGATACCTAAATTCTGATCATTTTGTTGTGATCGAGGTATATGGTGATCAAAAGGCCTTCAACTACTTCGCTGAATACTGTATCCTTTTCATGCAGAAAATGTAAAGTTGAAGTATGTGATCCACTTTCTTAACAGTGTGACAGTTCCTGATGCTGAGGTACCATCCATATACTTCTTCAGCAGTTCGGGCAGCCTTATGCTTGTCTCAGGAGGAGAGGAAGTCGATCCTGAGCTACTTCTGGAAGACGTCCGCACTGTCATGGACAAGAAATTGGTATTCACTTTTTTAAACTCTTGAACCAGTTTTGGAAATCACAACAAGTTTTTTGATTGACCTTTGTTTACTAGGGCAGTAATATGTCTGTTGTATTTTTACTGACCTCTGTTTTGTTTTTAAAGTATACCGCTGCCAAACAAGCTGAAGCTGAATATCAGGTAATTATACATGTCTTGGCATCATTTTGTTTCATTGTTGACCTTTCAAAATAATTGCATAATGCTTATTACACAGCGCAACAAAAAAAAACTTTCGGCGTGTTATTCGGAAACCTCTATACACATCATGTTAGTAGGACCCAAAGTAGCTGGGAAACGCCCGGGATTTTTCTCCCAAAATGTGCAGTGGGTCAGGGTGACCAAAAACCGAAAAATTCAAAATATTGACGTTTTTTGGCCTATTTCCAGGTCTGGCAACCACTGTAAGTTTCGGATTTTGTTTTTGCTGGCATTAGGTGTTACCTGGGACTAGTCTGAAGCCACTATGGTGTTTAAAGTCAATCTTTTATAGAGACTGTGGTTTTCCAGGGTCCTTTTTATGGAAAAAATTCCGTTTTTTGCTACTTTTTCGTCAATTTTTGGGGAACAGTGTATGGACTTTTTTTAAATAAAGTGTAGCGTAATGGGCTCTTTAGAGACCCTACAATCAAGGAATAATAGTAGAACTTTCCTATGCAACCCTAGTACGCGTGTGCAAAAGCCTAAT